>JAJJWW010009297.1:0-88724 GCA_023531295.1 Papaver armeniacum | reverse complement strand
TTCTTTGTTCTTCTTTGATATTCCGCTTCCAATTCTTCTTTTGAGCAACCCTTTCCTCGCAAGGATCCACATCAACTTCATAGCACTTTTGTCCCTCAGCCCAATCTCCTTTTATAACTCCAACACCGCTGGGATGAGGAAATTTGATGCACTGGTGGTAAGTTGATGCTACACCCAAGATCTCATGTAACCAAGGTCTCCCAATTAATGCATTATAGGGGGATTCCACATCGACTATGCAGAACAAGATTTCAGTTGGTAATCCTTTTAGTGGTATTCGCATACGAATTTCTCCTTTAGGTTTATTTGCAGTACCATTAAAACCATAAATCTTATAGGTTGAAGGTATCAAGTCTTCGTCTTTCCCTCCCATAGTCTTGTAAGTGTGGTAAAAAGGATGTTTACAGAGCTTCCAAAGATCAATTAAGATTCTATTTATATCCCATGAATTTTCTCGCCCCATCATCTTCATCATCAACAGGTTTTGGGTTAATTTCCAATCTTACCACTAATGGATCATGTCATGCATCTCGCCACCCTCAGGTACCTCTTCTGCGGTAAAAGAAATAATCTGCGTTTGCCATTCTTTTAGTGGCGATGTCTTCGCGATGTTCATTACTTCCCTATTGTCAGCATCTCTTGCGAAAACCCTACTGAGAACACTTTCATGAAAATCTTCGATTGTCCTGTACGAATGTACGATAGAATTGCAGAACAAGTTTTTGGCCTTCGCTCCAACTTTTACTACAAATGTTTCTTTCCGTTTTGTTGTATTTACTCTGTGAATTTCTGGAGGTGTTGGTAATGGTTGAGTCTTCTCTTCACACTTTAAGAAATGGTTTAGCTTCCCCTAGTCTATCATTCTGAGGATGATTCTTTTTATATTCCTACAATCATTCGTTAGGTGTCCATGAAAATGGTGATAGGAACAAAATTCATGACTTCTGTCACCTGGAGGCGGTTCATTCCCCATGTTCCATGGTGCAGGTATGCTTCCCATCAGGATTATAGCTTCCCATATTTTCTCCACGCTAGCGTTTAATGGAGGCATCTTGATTTCTTCCCAGACTACCCTATGACCTCGCTGCCCTCTATGATAGATATGCGTCTGACCTCCATAGATTTCTTGCGGATTATGCCTCTGACCTCCATAGGTTTCTTGCGGCTGATCAAGCCTTTGAATTTTATTATTTCCGCCACGGTTATAGAAATTTCTTTCTCTTTCAAATTCTTCCTGATCGCGACTTCCCATGGCTACCAACTTTTGCTGACCATCATCTGGTATCCTCATTCCTTGTTGACCTTGCGAGGTACTCGCCACAATGTTTATCAATTTGGGTAACAAACTTGCATTCGCAGCTCCTGAACTTGTATTCGCGACAGGGTATGATTCCATCTCATTTTGCTTTTCCTCTAGAGCAATATACTCCTCCTGAAGCTCTCGCAACTCAGTCATTGTGATTGTATTCTTGACTCTAAAATTTGAATATATAACAGATTTGTCGCGAACATAGCATTAATGAATGATAAGATGAGATATCTCTCCTCCACACTACCACCATTTCGATACACATTGTCTTCCATCTCACGTTAGATGCTTCAAACTTTCACCAACCCTTTGTTTTAACCCAAATACATCTTCAATACTGGTCGCGAGGAATTATTACTTATATATGCCCCTAAAAATATAGCCTTGCAAGTGATTGAAAGATGTTATTGTATTCTTCTTGTAGCCCTTCAAACCATTTCAAAGCTTCTCCTGTCATACTTGATGCAAAATATTTGCACAATATAGCATCATGATTCTCCCATTGTAGCATACATCTCATATAAGCTTTGATATGCTGTATCGCGCAAGTTGTTCCATCGAAAATGCTGGTTAATGTCGGTAAGTTGCACTTCGGTGGTATTCCTCCTAATTGTATCCCTTGTGTGAACGGAGTTTTCGCAGCTTCTTCTATGGCTTCATCTAACTGTCTCTTTCCTCCTCCCCTTTTACTGTTCATCACTCCTCTCATCTCTGCCAATTCTCTCAAAATTTGTTCATTTACATCAGAATTTGAATCTATTGGTCTTTTTTAGTTCCGCTTCTCTTCTCCCCGCGTTCATGTCTGCTTTGACTTTCATCATTCTCTTCTCGTCTTTCTCTGCGATCTTCACCTTCACTTCTTTCACGAATTCGCACACCGTTATATCTATCAATTTCTCTTCTTTGTTGCCTATCAGTTCTCTTTTGTGCTCTTTCATATTGTTCATTAATATTCTCATTGTTGCGATTTTGTTCTCGCCTTCTTTCTCGATTATCATGATTATTCTGGCGAATTGCCTCCTCTAACTCCTGTTCTTCCATTTCTGCTCTCAATCTTTCTCTCTCGCGGGCTAGACGTGCTTGTTCAAAGATAGTGTCTTTCAATTTCATCTTCAATCTCTTTTTGCTTCCTCCGTGCTTCTCTCCCATGCAATATTCTTCTTCCTTCTTCTTGATTTTCTTCATCAATGGATTATTCCGCCCCGACGCTTGCCTATTTCCTTGATTTCCACCATTCTCGCTCATTTTGAAGAGTCTCGGGACGTGGGACATAACGATCTTCCATCATTTCTCTTCTCTCGCAATGTTCTGTGCCTGGATTTTGTGCTTCTTCTTGGTTTTCTTCATCAGCATTTTCTGTAGGTAAAATTCTCCTCCTTTCCTCTCTAACTGATCTTGAACTTGATCTTGTAGTGCTTCTCGACCTTCTATTTTGTAATCTGATGTTTTCCATCCTCAGCTCATGATTCTGTCTTGTCAAGTTTGCACGTCCCTCTGCCTCTAATCGTCTCTCTTCATGTATTGTTTGTCTCAACGCCTCTAATGCTGCGATTTCTTCATTTCCATGAATTATTTCTCCATTCCCTTCTCGGTCTCTCCTCTCTTGTCCATTGTTTACCAATTGTTGTTCTTCTTCCCCTTCGTCCACAGAGTCTGATCTCCAAGTATGCACGCTTACTCTATCATAATCCACAGTTCTATCCGCTACTGGTTGAATTGGTGATTGAATTTGATTTTCTTCATTATTCCTTATGTTCCTTCTTGAGGATTCTCCCATTTCATTTCTCCCTTCTCTGGAAAGTCTCCTACTCCTTCTAACAGTTATTGGTTGCTCGGATGCATTTCTCCTTCTTGCCATTTCTTAATTTTGGTAAACTGTTGAAAATTATATGAAATTCCTTCCCTACTACTCCAAATTCTTTCAAATCACGATGTCAATCCTTACTCTCTCCCTGTTTCTAGCGCCAATATGTAGTTGCAGGAAATCCTACACTACACCCCTCACTAGAATTCACACAACTAAGACATTTGAAGATGAACAATTATGATTTTTTATTGATTAATTCTTTGAATGTTTACAAGATATAATGAAAAAGAGCTAAAGAAATTATAATCACCACAAACTTTCTCTCTCCTAATGACTTTCCTAACACTCGAAAAAAGATCCCTCACAACAGACTTGCTCGACTCTTTATATAGGGTAGTACACAATGGATGACAGCTAAGCTGTCCTTTATTTTCGGAATGACTTGCGAAATATCGCAAGTATACAAATATATAATCTCGCAACTCTTCTAAATCTCGCTAAGTCTTCACATCTTTCTCGTGTTTTAGCTGTCGTCATTCATTGCGTCATTCATATTATTCGTTTGCGACACTTTCGCAATGCTGTCGTTTATTGATCTCGCGAAGTATTGATGTCGCGATATTCTGATCCTACAGCTTCTTACTCACGCGAGTATCAAGGCTTGTCATATTTATGCAACAATCCTGAAGAGGCAAAAATACAAAAGAGTAAATAAGACGAGATCAATGGGTCCTTACATGCAAATGTAAAGACGTCCTGCGATTTCTTCGCAAAGACGGCAATGTCATGGGGCTTTATGTTCGCAAGGATATTTAGGCCTGTCATATTGTTGCAAGAAAAATATCCTGCAGAGGCAATAATACTAAACAAATGATAAGACAAAATCAATGGGTCATTACATGAAAGTGTAAAGACGTCTTGCGATTTTGTCGCAATAATGAGAGGTGGCAAAATAATACCTTTAACTAGGAAGGAAAAATAAGACCACACAAGAGAAATGATAAGGCAAGATCAATGGGTCATCACATGAAAATGTAAGGATGTCCTGCGATCCTGTCGCAATGAAAAAATTAACATAAACAGTTTGAATGTAGATGACAGAGATCTTTCATCGCAAAAAAGATAATGGAAAACAAGATGGGAATTGTTAAACATCAAAGATTGTCTTCCATGCAAGAAAGAAGAATAGTAAACGAGTAAATACATCTCAAAGGTGAATGAAGTACATAAAGAAGTAACAATGCAAGAAGTAAAATTACAAGAGAAGTTCAATTCTCAATATCAATTTTTTCGCCAGAAGGAGATACTGGATGTTCTTCAACAATTTTATTAGCCTCACCAACTTCCGCACTTTCGCCAGATTATTGCATTCTCGCCAGACCCTCCTTCAACTAAATTCTTGTTGACAGCTTCATTAGGTGGAATCACCACTTCATTTGCGGAATCTTCGCCACTTTCATAATCATAATCATTATCAGGAGGGTTAGGAACTTCATCATCACCTACTTCCAGAGGTTCGACAGATACAGGATCAAGAGATTTGGACAATAAGACATCATTCACAAGAACTTCAGCTTTGAGGTGAAATTGACGAAGGAGTGCTTTCTGATGATTCCTACTCTCTATATCTTTAGAGTAAGTGAGATAGTCGAATCTTCTTTCTGCCCGATCGCGAGAGTGAGCAAGAGAAGCAGCGAGCAGTCCATTTTCTTTGCGAATTTTGGCATAGTCGATTTCAAAGTGGAGATGGAGGAGTGAAGATTCTTCTCGGATTCTGCAAAAATAAAGAGTATAGAAAATAATTCAGATTTTTCTTGAATTCGCAAGGAAAATACCGTAAATTCAAGAAAACAAAATTGATTAAGGTAGTCAAATATCATGACTACCTTCCTTTTGCGAGATAAGATATTGAGTTAAAGCCAAACAACTATTCTCCAAGTGATCCATGGCACTGTCAAAATTATCTCCAACCAAACCTTTCAGTCGAGATCGCAAACTCTTTTCGTTAGAAACAAATAAGGCGTTTTCCTTCGTAAAAGAAGAGTAGGATTCTTCTAAATTGGAATATTGATCTTAGAGTTGGCTTGTTTTTACACTTAAAGTTATTCTACCTTGGATAAGTTTATCCCTCTCAACAGTAACTTCTTCGAGTTTATTTCTCAGCGAATATAGAGATTGTTCTTGTTCTTTACACATTTTTTGATAGACATCAAGTTGTTGCGAGGAAATCGCCACCTTGTTTAACAGAGCTCGCTTCTCTTGAGAAAGAGTTCCATTTTCATCTGATAAAGTTTCCAACTCCAAATTAGTTGTAGTTAAAGAGTAAGAGAGGCGAGATAATTCACTACTTAATGAGCCTTGCTTCTGAACTAAGTCAGCATTTTCTTTAGAAAGATTATCTATTTGATCAACGAGTATGTATGAAGATTATCTAATTGATTATATTACTCCATCCAAACGTCTCTATCCATTCGAATTTCTTCAACAACAGATTCCAACTGATATATCTCCATTTTTCGCTTCTGGTTCAAAGCTTGAAGGGCGAACAAGGGCTTGAAGATTTAAAAAAAAAAAAAAAAAAAAAAAAAGGGAAGGAGAGTTGTACCTTTTAATTCTTCATTCTTCTTGCGAAGATTATCACGATCTAATGAGACATTTTGAAATTTTGGATTCTCAAGACAGAGTGTTACACTTTGCGTCATGGCTTAGAGATTGTTCTTCAAAATTTTAACTTCTTGCTCCAAAGATGTTTGCGAAATTCTGTCAGAACCAAAGTATTTACTCAAAATCTCGCAGACATTAGACTTGATAGGATCGACGGAGGTCTTCTTGGCGTCATTCATGATATCTGATAAAACTTTGAAAGCCATGTCCATTCCCTCTAAATTTTCCTTAGTAAGAGGGATAGACTCGGATGAAGAGGTAGTGACGACAGAAGAGGGGAGAGTTGAATCGTCTTTCGTCGCAGGAATGTCATGTGAAGATGAAATCTGATGAAGGTTAATGATTGGGGGAAAGGCAGAGGCATCGATAGTAGGAGAAGAAAATGGTTCATTCATAATAGGACTGTCATGAGGAACTTCATCTATGGAAAACTCAGACATAGGAGGAAAATCAACAGCGATATTTTCGCAGACGGTAAGGGTAGATTTATCTTGCGATGATATCGCAGGAGCAGTTGTAAGCTTAAATATAGGAAAAGGAACAGAAGTTTCAACATTTTTAGAACGACGAGATCTTTTGGGGGACCTATCGACGTTTTTGTCATCCTGCGAATCACAAGTTAAATAAGAAACAGAGGCAACAATATTGTTATTGGAAGAGTAAATGTTTCTTAATACCTTGCTATTCACAGGCTTTCTCTTGTGTGCAACGGATTTTGGTTGCGAACCCTTGGATGTTTTAGGATTTTGGACTGTGAATTTGGTAACAGGGACGTTCTTACTAAAACAGAAACAATAAGGGAATTAATCAGAGATGAACAAAATCAAATAAAGTAATCTCAGTAGAAGAGTTCAAATGGATCACATGCAGTATGATCTACAAACCTTGATGGCTCCATAAGAACAGTAGAAGAGAAGATTTACAGTAAGATGAACAACAGCAAAAGTTGCAGACGATAAAGAATTCACAAAGAATGCAGAGATGAAGAAGATGAAGTGAAAGAAAAGAAAGATATTCTTGATAGATCTCTTCTTAAATAGACAAGAAAAGGATGACCGGTTAGCATTTAATGTGCCGGTAAAAAGGGGAATATGTAACACGTGTAAGCAGTTATACTGGATTTACGGAAGCTTGTCGGCGTTGAAATAAAGGAAAGAAATGAACGTCCGCGGCATTTTGAAAATACTAATTCTCATGACGTTCCCTTCTTCGTAGAGAAGACATGAGAAGAGGCAAGATGTAGGATCAGAATATCGCAACACCAAGATTCTCGCGGGATCCATAAACGACACACTGCGAAGACATCGCGGGATGGAAGTAAAAACGACGTAACGGATGACGACAGCAAAAACACGAGAAAGATGTGAAGATGTAACGAGATCGAGGAGTGTCGCGAGATTTGACATTTGTACATTTGCGAGATTTCACAAGACATACCCGAAAATAAAGGACAGCTTAGCTGTCATCCACTATGTAATGTCCTATATAAAGAGCCGAATATGTTTACGAAGGGAGAGATCTTTTTCGAGTGTTGAGCAAGTCATTAAGAGAGAGAAAGTTTAGAGTGGTTGTAATTCTTTGGTTTATCTCCTTTTCATCTTGTAATATTTCTGGAATTTGATCAATAAAACTTGTAATTGTTCATCTTAAAATGATTTGATTGTGTGGATTCTTGTGAGGGGTGTAGTGTGGGATTTCCTGTAACTACAACGCCTCCTGGCCGAACCGATCGATCCTCTCCTTCGCTTTCCGGGCCGGTCAGAAGGATCGGCACGTATTGGGGATGGTTTCTCCTAATCGTGGCTGATGTCGTGAAGAACTCGTCATCTATGTTTGGCTTGGAATTACTCCCATCCCTCGGTACCGCAGAAACTGTTGACATCTTAACCAAAATTCTCTTACAATGTTTTCACCGCTGCGATAACTACAATGGAACAAGAAGAGCAGGAATTTTTAAATAAAGCGTGTAGAAATTATTCTATTGGACTCAAGGGAGCCGCCTCTGGCACAAACTAATTGGTTTCAAAGTCCTTTCGTGCATACGCGAAAGTGGGGACTGGCAGACTCTACATCACCACTACATGCAGCCGGAAACTCGCGCTCAGCCAAATAGACGCGCCCAAAAAAAGGAGGGGACCATGCACACGGCTACACCAAGACAAGGAGTAAACCCTAAAAAACTAGGTTTTCATGGAAAAGGGATAGCAATTACTATCGCGTGCTTACTTTGCACAGCGATTTAAGGCGGTCAACATTACTACGGTCATGGAAAGGTACACCTACAACTAGGGTTTTTTCACCAACACAAGAAAACAAAAGAAAAAGCAAGTCACAGAGGAAGTACTGGAAGACATACCTAATTCGCTCGCCCGCTTCACCACTACCAAGCAATAAAAGAAGAAACAATAAGGGCGTGAATCAAAGGGAGAGGCCATCCATCCTTTTTATAGGCGTGATACTTGGGAGTTCGAACAAGAAAAGGATTTCCAATTTTGATCCAAGGAAGGAAAAGAGGAAACCGGTCCCGCAAAGACCAATTTCCACGTCCAAGACAACTAACGCCACAACACGGCCCCACCACGCCTAGCCGTCCTTGCACGTTCCACCATGCCATTGCCGCGGCCCCCCCTGCCAAGTCATTCGCTCCATTTTCGCGGCCCCACCACGCCTAGCCGTCCGTGTACGTCTCTTCTTGCCAAGGCCACACTATGCCAAGCCGCCTGCTCCACTGTCGTGACCCTATCATCCACGCGTGTTTGCCTCACCAAGACCACGCCACCTCTTGGCCCCTCGATCCAAGCCATCCACTTGCGTCGCCTTCCAAGACCGCGCCCCCTTTGCCTTGGAGATGTACGACCAGACCAAGCCGGTAACTTTCATCTCACCACTCCACGGTCTGCATTCCCAATACAACTTACGCAGGGGCCGCCAACACGGGAAGCTAAAACTCTCTTTACCACTCAAAAAGGTTAGTCGGATTCTCCGACCATCTCTCGCAATGATTTACACCTCGATTCCGTCCCTTGTCTGTCACCATCATATGCTTACCTCGCAACAAGGCACCTTTTATTCAGCTAAGCATGGGACTTAATGTTGATGGTGGTTTTTAGCTTAGGTTAAAATCGTAAAACACTAAACCCTAGCAGACAGTGATGTCACAACATTTAAAGTGACAAGCATTTACTAGGCACATTTATCAAACCTTTAATGTGTCCCTAAATAATTACCGGGGTATCTTTTTCAAATTAGGGTTACGACAAGCCAAACCCTAATTCCCACGTGTGCCAATGGAAAATCATGCCAGCCACACCGACCACGCCAAAGCATGCCAACCATGCTAGCCGCACCTCTGTGCCAATGGAAAATCATGCCAGACCACACCGACCAGCGCCAAAGCATGCCAACCATGCTAGCCGCACCTGCATGCCAATGGCAAATCATGCCAGCCACAACGACCACGCCAAAGCATGCTAACCATGCTAGCCGCACCTCTCCGTGCCAATGGCAAATCATGCCACCCACACCGACCAGCGCCAAAGCATGCCAACCATGCTAGGCCGCACCTATGTGCCAATGGCAAATCATGCCATCCACACGAGGCCGCGCCAAAGCATGCCAACCATGCTAGCCGCACCTGCGTGCCAATGGAAAATCATGCCGACCACACCGACCGCGCCAAAGCATGCCAATCATGCTAGCCGCACCTCTCGTGCCAATGGCAAATCATGCCAGCCACACCGACCCGCGCCAAAGCATGCCAACCATGCTAGCCGCACCTCAAGTGCCAATGGAAAATCATGCCAGCCACACCGACCGCGCCAAAAGCATGCCAGCCATGCTAGCCGCACCTCTGTGCCAATGGAAAATCATGCCAGCCACACCGACCACGCCAAAGCATGCCAGCCATGCTAGCCGCACCTCCGTGCCAATGGCAATCATGCCAGCCACACCTACTGCGTCATGCCAAACGCACCTCGCCATGGCCCCATGCCGCGCCACCATACTGGCCTTCACTACGCGGCTATCAAAACGAAGGCGTGAAACAACCAACGGTTGCCCTTCAATCCCGTGGAGCAAATCACGCCGTCTAAGGTTACCAAACGACCTTTGCCCCAAAACCCTAGCTTGGTCACGCACCTAGCCCAAGCTAGTCACGCCATGCGCCTATGGCAAACCCTTGTCCCCACATGCCAAGCCAAAACCACACCTACCCCAAGCTAGTCACGCCGTGCACCTATGGAAAACCCTTGGCCCCACATGCCAAGCCAAAACCGCACCTAGCCCAAGCTAGCCACGCCATGCGCCTATGGCAAACCCTTGGCCCCACATGCCAAGCCAAAACCGCACCTAGCCCAAGCTAGTCACGCCATGCGCCTATGGCAAACCCTTGGCCCCACATGCCAAGCCAAAACCGCACCTAGACAAATCTAGCCACGCCCAAGGCGAACCCTTGGCCCCACATGCCAAGCCAAACCAAACCTAGCCAATCTAGCCGCGCCATGCCAAACCATGCTAGTCACATCAAGCCAAGCCAAACGCCCTTGCCTTGGCCCTAGCCACGCCATACGCCCATGGCAAACCCTTGGCCCTACATGCCAAGCCAAACCAAACCTAGCCAAGCTAGCCGCACCATGCCAAACGCACTTTGCCTTGGCCCTAGCCATGTTAGTCACATCATGCCAAGCCAAACGCCCTTGCCTTGGCCATAGCCACGCCATACGCCCATGGCAAACCCTTGGCCCCACATGCCAAGCCAAAATCGCACCTAGACAAAGCTAGCCATGCCCAAGGCGAACCCTTGGCCCCACATGCCAAGCCAAACCAAACCTAGCCAAGCTAGCCGCGCCATGCCAAACGCACTTTGCCTTGGCCCTAGCCATGCTAGTCACATCATGCCAAGCCAAACGCCCTTGCCTTGGCCCTAGCCACGCCATACGCCCATGGAAAACCCTTGGCCCTACATGCCAAGCCAAACCAAACCTAGCCAAGCTAGCCGCGCCATGCCAAACGCACTTTGCCTTGGCCCTAGCCATGTTAGTCACATCATGCCAAGCCAAACGCCCTTGCCTTGGCCCTAGCCACGCCATATTCCCATGGCAAACCCTTGGCCCCGCATGCCAAGTGTTGATGGTGGATTTTCATTTAAGGTTAAAATTGTAAAAAAACCAGAAAATCATGCGCTGACATCTTGTAAAAGATAAAGCCATTAATAAGTGTTGGATGCTCCTTCACTTTACTAATTCACCTAGAATGGAGCATGTGGCAACAATCCCATTCTCAGGAATACATGAAATTCATCTAGGTTGGAGCATGTAGCAACAATCCCATATACCCCCGTGAATTTATAGCATTATTAATTAATGCATGAACAGCCTTGTATTTCTGTACTCATTATCGCTAGGTGCGGCATATGACCGAGTGTTGCTCTCGCAGAGCAACACGAACCTCCAAGTATTATAATGAAAGCATGTACGAAATACTCGTGATGAAAAGGCAACTCTCGGTGTGTTATACTAGCCCGATTGAGAACTCTCGGTGTGTTATACTAGCCCGATTTAGCATCCGGACTGTCCGTATCAGTCTGGATATGATCTCGTTCATCCAACCTCACCAGCGTGATTGGATGGCCTGGATCAATTCCATAACCCCCAAGCAGGTATGGAATATTCACTGCCGAACCAACGCGGACCCCGCATGGTCGGCCTCCCCAAAATATTGGCATAGCTTGCCAAAACGTCCAAACCAGAGCGTATGGACGGAAAACCCTAAATTAGGGTTTGCGGCATATTACATGTGTCGCAAAATAGTCTTAACCATCCATCTTCGTAGGTATAGATGGAGGGCGTAGATGTAGATTCAAAGGGCCCAGAGCATGTCAACACAATCACCGTGGGCCCGCCTACATACCTGACCAATCGGTCAGGACCAACCATGGTTGGTCATTCCAATTCGTGCGCCCGAACATAGCATGACGCACGGCCGTGAAACCCAAAAATTAGGGCTTTGAGCATCACAAACGTCCATCTTCTCTACACGAATGGAGGGTCCCAGTTAGATTAAGCGGTCCGGTCATACCAAAGATGACCACCGTTGGCCTGCGTCCCCATCCCCTCACCTGATCGGCCAAGGCATATCATGCCTGGCTATCCAAAAACGCGCGTCAAACTTGCGTGGTCACACTTCCCAAATTGCAACCATCTCGACCACTCAACTTCACCTAGGACGATTTGAATGGCTTAGATCACGTTTTCATGGGACAGTCGGTATAGGCACAAAACCAGCCTACCACCTACACTCCAGAGACCGATCGACCAAGACCAACCAAGAATTGGTTGCCTTGGAACGCGCGCCTGAAGATGGCGTGATGTGCGGCTCTTGCGGCACTAGTTTTCTGTCACAAATTGATCTCGACCACTCAAATTCACCGGACGAATTGAGTGGCCCGGATCATACTTTCGTGAGGTAATGGGGTATGGGCGCCTGCACTGTCATGCCGATCTACACGCATGTACGATCGGCCTGGCCAAATTATCTCCCAAGCTTGGATTCGACCAAGTCAAGAATGATGCTGCGCACCTCTTCAAAACCCTAATTCCATCAACGGTCGCGCAGATGAGTGTCTCAAAGATCATCTCGTCCGTCCAACTTCACCGAAGCTTGGTTATACAACCACGGTCGAGTTAATTGGTCGTGAGGTGTCATGGTAATCACCACCCATCACTCTACCACACCATGATGCATGACTGCATCAAATACACATGATACTTCAGAAGTATCAACTTCCTGAATAACGCAGTTATTCAATTTAGCATTACATGCTACCTTTTGTGGGTCCCACGATCCACACATTCCAGGCATCAATCATGTCACAAACTGGGGGATACATACTGGGGTATTGGTCTGGCGGTTTACAACGTGCAACGCGCCATCACAAGAACGTGTTGGAAGTCATGGACGGTTAGAGATGACAGGAGAAGTGGGCAAGACTGGTCGTGTAACACCAACACACAACTCCACTACTCCATCACTCCACTTCCTCCACTTCCCACGAGAGACGTGAATAAGGCTCAAATGACTTGTATAAATAGGTTCTCCTCCCTATTTTCCAAACAGAGAGAAAAAACAACACAAGTCCGAGACGAGAGAGACCAAGTGTTAATACAAAACGTATTCAAACACTCAAAGCCTGCTTGCATAAATCGTAAGCCTGCTCACCTTTCTATTACAAGTCATAAGCAAGCCAACACCTTCACAATCTCAACACCTTCTTCGCTTCCCTCCCTAAGATCAACCCTATCTCCTTCACTTTGTGACCGAAACAAGTCTGGAACGACCATTTCTTGGTTTAGGCCGGACTTGCACAGATTGATTTCCGAATCTACAAGCACTCACCGTGCAGTGCATTTGTTTAGGGTTTAGATTCATTCCTCATCCACACACCCCAAATTACCAAATCCGACAGGAATAGTTTTCACCCATAAACAATTGGCGACCACGGTGGGAGGTTAATCTCTCGGTTGTAAAGTCAATTTCTTCAAATTCGATTCAATTTTATCAATTTCAAAAAGGGTAGATATTAGGGCCAATTCAATCAACAGTTCATTTCAAAATGGTGGAACTCAGGTCTGGATCAGCAATCAATCCTGATGGAGCTAGTACGGATAACACTCCGGTGTCGATGTACTGTCGGTGGAGCTACCGTGGTCAATACATCTCGTGGAGCCGTCACTTCTATCCCCAACGCTAGCGGAGCAGGAGACATTCCAGTAGGTGTAACGCCTCCCATCACCAGAGCCAGAGCAGCCGCGAATCCCGGCATCTCCTCAAGTGCAACGCCTCTAGTGGTCACCAGAGCAACAACTTTTAATCCTTCATCAGGACGAGGAGCCGGAGGCACAAGAGGAGGACCACCGTCTATCACCATTCCAGACTTGATGGAGAAGCAAGAAATTCTTGCTAAGACTCAAACGGATATGGCCGCAACTCAGAAGGAGGTACTCACTTTCCTTAAAACTTTAACTGAACGATTGCCACAAGATTCACGGCAACCCTTAGAGCCAGCAATAGATGCCTTCAATACACCCGGAGCAGGCGTTTCCACTCAGACCCACATGAGTGAAGAAGCTCGTGTTGTTCCTGAACACCCAAGGGAAAGGAACCAACCGTCCAACTTCATCACACGCGAATACCTGGAACGAATTCTCCAAAATCGAGGAAAAAGAGACCGAACGGATGTACACCAACACCAGCCACCATACCCTCAAGATGTGCAACGGATTACTCTTCCAAGGGGTTACGCCTCTCCCCAGTTCTCCCTTATGACGGTACTGGTAATGCTCGTGAACACGTTTCTCGATTCTTGGAATCCTTGGGGGAACATGAATACAATCATGTTCTACGCCTAAAAGAATTCTCGAAATCACTTACGGGGGTGGGCGTACACCTGGTAAAACAACATCGCGCCTAACACATATCCAATTGGAGCGAGATGGTGATTGCTTTCTCTCTGAAGTATTTCTTCGTATCGAACAAATCACCTTTTTAGATGCGGGAAGAATTCTCCGGTGAATAACGAACATCCCAATGACTTCGTTAAAGGTTCGGAACCCGAGGCGCTAGATTGTCACGACCCGAATGTCACCGAACGACAATTGGTGGAATTATGCATCAATGGGATGATACCCATATACCGCGCTCTGTTAGAGAATCTTGGCTTTCAAACGTTCTCGAGCTCCATGAAGGCTGCCAAACGTTCAAGAACAATCGCACCAGCGTTGCTAGAAAGAACCCGAGTTGTTCAAGTGAAGATTCACGTGAAAGTCGAGGAAGCGGGCGCCTCACGAACAAGCAATACAACACTGGTCCTTCCGCGAGTGTAGTGGGCGGAGGAGAAAAAGGAAAGCTTGGTGACGGAACAACAAACCAAGCGGGCATCCCCGGCACACAAGACTTCGTCTCGGAAAGGAGCGGACAAAAATCCTGCACAAGACACCGAAGATACAGGTTTTCCTTTCCCCATGAATGAAGTGATAGAACTCTTGGAAGGGTGGATCCAAGACGATGCCGTCAAGCTGCCTCCTATCAGGGCGCCCTCCAACCGAGAAAGACATGGCATATCCCAAATCTTTTGCTACCACGTGATTGTACATCATCCAACCAAAGATTGTAGCAGATTGAAACAAATATTCGGGAAAAGATAGAGACAGGGAACTCCATCTTGGAAACGAAGGTGTTCGTAGAGACCCTCTCCCTATCGGGAGAATCGCATGATTTACGGATATTCCGTTCACAAGACTGCACAATCTATGATGGAGCACTTGTGTGAAATCTTGTACTTCTCAAAGGGAAGCGTCAAGACATATTTACGGCCCTCAACCACGTTGTGTCGGGCGAGCGTTTGTATCCGTAAGTAAACCGGGATCCCCGTCTTTCTGAAGGACGTGAGCAAGGGAGACTGGGACTCCTAACCATCACTCGTTTGAGAGACATTGAGTTCGATAGCGCGTTGATTGATACGGCTTAGAATTTAACATCATTCTTGTCAAGACCTTGAGAGCGGCCAAGATTTCAAAGCGAGGGAAGCTACTCGTCACCGGTAGGTCGGGAAAGAAGCTTCGCCTCGTGTAATATCGCAAGTGCACGGGCGCCTATTGGAGGCGTGGCAAGTACAGTCGATCCACAGGGAAATGGAGTTGCTATGAAGTTGATCTAAGGCTTACTAACTATTTCTGAGATGGTAGCACAACTGTGGTTTGGTGTCAATACGACTAGTTGGAGGTTATAATACTAAAAACAAGATGAAATACAAGTATTAAGATTAAGGGCACTAGGATTGTCAAGTCCACCACTAATTCAGTTATGTGATTCAACTAGTTTGAGTGTTCTTGTTCTGTGACGATAAGGAAAGTATGTCTGCTCTATCACTTATCTAAGGAGTTTCACCGAGGGGATAATTCAATTATCGGCTAAAGATACTAATCCAGAGCACTAATTGTCTAGTTAAGCACAACTAGTCAAGGGTTAGCAATAATCTCTAGAGCTTGAGCTGAAACACAATCAACACAGTGTTATCCTAACTACAATGGATACATGGCATTCATTGTGAGAGCAAGGCATTGAAGTTCTAGAATTGAATTTCTCTTATAACTTAAGCATTCAAAAACAACTCAAACAAAGTTGAACAACAGAACAAAGAATTAGGGTTTCATTTAAATCCTAGCAAATTAACTTAGAACATAATTAAAACAAACACAAATTAAACTAAGTTTGTGCTACGGCTAATCCAGGCATAACCTTTCACATACACCGCTCACCCCTATTTATACATGCAAAACCCTAACTCAATTCAAATTGGAAATCAAACGAAGACCCTCTCACCCAAACTTGTCAAATCGCTTGTCCCCTCGCTAATTCGTCTCCGAGCTCCATCAATTGATTATTGGGAAACCCTAGCTCTAGTTATCTCAAACCTAGCTTCTAGGGTTATGGGAGAAGCTATGAAGGAGATGACTAGACCTAGAGAAGGGGGAACGGCGGATGCTGGTGCGTTGTGGTGGCTGTGGTTGTCGGGAGAAGACGATGAAGGAGATGGTGCTCTGCCATGGTCGGGGGAAGAAGGGGATGGAGCTGCGGGTTTTACGTCGGGAAGAGAGAAATGAAGGTGAGGTTGGGGTTTGTTCGATGGGTAGGGGTATAGGTAGTTTTGGTGTTGAGCGGGAGCAAATGAAAATGATGTGTAGGGTGGAGCGAGCGTTGGATTCAGATGGGCGAGATCTCACGGCTCAGATGGAATGGGCTTGGATCCGGGTTGTATGCGGGTCTTGGATTGCTCTAGCCCATATCTTGTAAATGGGTTGCTACTTGTTGGGTTGCAACTGATGTGCGCGCGGGCTTTGGCTTTCTGCTCCATAGACGCTTGCCTCCAATTTTCTGCTCTTTTGGCTCCTCAATTTCTCCGAGCTTTATTTACTACCTAAAAACACAAAATTAATTAGTACAAATATTTATTCTTGAAAACAAAGAAAATATAGAATCTGGGATAATATCTGATTTCTGAGCACAAAAGATGAGTTAAATGCCAATAAAAAGGTGTAGAAATATGCAATATTTGGCACTCATCAAATACCCCCAAACCTGAATTTTACTTGTCCTCAAGTGAAACGAAATTAAGAAATCCTAACTATACCACTTTGTCGCTGGTCTCTCGAATGCATTTAGCGTATGCACTAAGCCTTTAAACCCCTAGGTGTCCCTAGTGGACGAGTTGTAGTCTCGTGAGGGTTTACCGAGGTGTACCCACAAAACCTTCTCCAACTTCAGTGTAAATGAATCTCAAGCATCCAAGGAGCTATGAGGACATAGAGTTTCGCATGCTAGTAACACGAAGTTAGAACTACCAAAGAACGCATTCTCATCCTTAAGAGTTGAGCGAGAAGTAACCATACCATATGAAAGAATTCGGATTCGATAGTGATCACAAGCCTCGACTTCGCCTCACCAATAAGGTTTTATGATAATTGCACTCAAAAAGACCGCTTTTTAGTCTCTCATGTGTGCAGGCGGGAATAAAGAGAGAAATCCCGCACACGTTGAAGATGAGAAGGATAACCTTCCGAAATAATTTCCGGAGACTCCACGAGTTGTGGACAAAAAGAATCTTTTCGATGATCTCTAAGAAAGGAAATCAACCATTAGCAAGGGTGAGAGTACTCACTTACCTTCTCACCCGATCGGCAATTAATATCACTCTCTCAGCATTCATAGAAACGTCTTCAATCTTCGGTCTTCGGTCTTCAATAGCTGATGATGAACTTCTGAACTTCACAAAAACTTGACAAACATTTTTTTTTTTTTTTTACATGAAAATAACAATAAAAACAATGAAAATACTAACTCAATTTTTTTTTTTTTGAATATGATGAAATAAAAATAACAATAAAACTCAATTTTCCACACTTGTGTTGTCTTGATTTCACAAACTTCATTGATTCTCATCCTATTTTCTTTTCTCTTCTTTGTTGCATGTAAACCTTGGACTATTTCAACTTTTCTTCAAATATTCTGATGATGCTCCACTTGCTGACGATGATGTGTTTCCATGAATCTGTTGATGTTGTTGAGAGGGAGAGAGTGATGCTAACTGCAAATCGATATTTAGAAGGAGTTTTCATCTTTAAACGTCACCCTCATGATTGACAAAATTAGCACTCTAGAGATCAAAAATAGTGCTTTGAAAGTGGTGCGAAGTTGGGTAGCTCACCATTCCTACCCTCATTGACGTACGGTGACACACACTCTAACAGATTTTTTAGAAAGTCACAAAAAATGAAGGTCGGTGCCTCGCTTGATGTAAAAATGGGTAGTCTCCACTATGGGTGATCACAATTCTACTACCGAATATCTAAACAGCACCTAATTCGCCCTCCGGTATGGTTAAATCCAACTTTAACGCTCTAATCAACTAAGAAACCCGATTGTGTTCTCTAGTACTTCCAAGTTCTCGTTATTTCGAATCAGACTCTCTATGTAAACATAGCTAGAAGCATGCTAGTGACTCTAAGATCTCTAAAAGTTGGAGGTTTTTATGCAAGTATTTACAAAGAGTTTTGAAATTTTTTTTTTTTTTTTTTTTTTTTTTGAAAATTAGAGACTAAAAACTCTATATGCAAATGCAAATGTACCCCCAAACCTAAATCAAACATTGTCCTCAATGTGTCAACAGATAATAAGAATTCAAAAAGTCACAAATCATGAGAACTAAGTTGAGTAGAGAAAAGGGAAGAGATTACCGGTATGTTGGCAGAGCAAGGTTAGAGCTTCATTAGTCAAGGCTAGAATACAACATTCTCAGCTGAGATCATATTGGATTAGCACAATATATACAAAAGAAGACTCAACCGATTCAAGGAAGAAAATTTAACAAGACCTACTGGATTATATACAAGAAAAATTCACCATACACCAACAATCTAAAGAGTTGAGGATCAACCCAAGAGAAGATATGCAGAGACATCAACAGCCTTACACATATATAACATGAGAGTGCAAGTAAGATTGCATATGTGAACGTTTTTCCCCCAAACCTAAACTTGTCAGCAGATGTGTTTTTGAGCACAAAATCTTGCAATTTTAAAGGTATATCATGCACAAGGTCTAATTCAAAATGAGTTTTGCTAAGAACAGGCAGACATACACACTCCAACTATGGTTCCCTAAAGGTGTTATACTTTGATGCAAAATAGTCCAAGAGGACTTGGGAAGCACAAAGCCAAGGCCTAGATTAGGAATTCTCAGAAAAGTTGGTTTTGCAATTTTGTTACAAACCACACCTAGGTTGGGTGGAAATCTAACAGGCAGTGACATGGGCATGATGTTGGGCTTGTCTAAGTTGTTCACATGTGTGAGCTCAAGAGTAACAAAGATCACTCACATCAATATTTCCCAAATCATCTACAAGTGTTGTAACATGCTCATGTTCATAAAACATTTCTACAAGCTCTAGTCCATAATCATCATCTACAACTTCAGTTTCATGCATAGGGAGATCACAAGAAACTTCACATTGTGACCTAGGCTGAGAATTAGACAAATCATGTTCACTTGCATAAAACAATTCATCAATCTCCATGTCATAATCATCATTATCCAAAAGCTTTGTGTCATGCATAGGCAAATCAGAGGAGGCAATATATTGTGACATGGGCAGGGAATCAGACACAAAAATAATATCATGATCCATAAGAACATTAGTGTCAACAGAAGATTCATCCTTTCTTAAGTCACAAACAAGTTGTGTAGCATGCTCATTTTCAGCGAACAATTGTTCAAACCCCAATTCAGCATCATATGTATGTATGGATTGAATATTAGAAGAAGCATCATTCATAAGGTTCACGGTAGAAGCTTGATGTCTACGAACCCAAAGGTTTCACCATATTTTCAGCATACACATGCTCTTCTAACATATCATATTCATCATCATCATAACAAAAGTGCATTTCCCTATTCAAAATTTGAGCATTTTCAGTGTACTCATCTACCTCTAGATTAGGTTCATATTCAGTGTTAGTTGCATGAGTAGGAATAGAAACACTATTTTCAAAATTATCAGAGATAACAAACATCCTATCATGAACTTCCTTCCATTCTTCACTTTGTAATTGAATCATGTTCATTTTTAATATCATGTTGAGATGTTCAATGGAAGAAGAGTCTTCACTAGTGGGTATGCATGCTTCACATGGATATTCAGTACATGGTTGTGCACAAGGTTCACTAGCAAAGGGAAATTCAGACATGTTGCTATATGGATGATCATGCAAAGCTTTCCATTCAAGTACAACATTGTTTTGCTCAATGATTTTGATATCCTCCATTATCGACTGCATACAAGGGTTCATTGGAGGATAGCATTGTTCAACCTCCCATGGCGGTTGATGACACATGTGAATAGTGATTAGGGTTTTCATAATGAGGCTCATGACCTAGAAAAGGTTCATAATAATCCCTAAAACTATTGACATCATGGTCTGTGGGTGGTTCATATTGTGAAGCATGCCCATAAGCATGTTCTCTGATGGATCTGTTTTTCATCCCTAGTTACAAACCAAAATCGACATGATCTAGCAACTCAATTTGAACTCAAAAAAAAGCAACCATAGCCTAGCACACATCAAGCATGTATAACACATACATCCAATCATATCAACACGAGAAAAAAAATGATACAAGAAAATGGCACCCAATTTTTAGATTTAAGCACACAGAGTGCTTGGTGTTCTTTACAAATGTGCAGCCCAGGTTATGTGCGAGACAGGTTGTGTGGGCTTCAGTTTGTGCAGAGCCCAGTTCGTATGCACATGCACAGCCCAGTGGTAATGCAAAGCCCAGTTTACGTGGGCTTCAGCCTATGAACAGCCCAGTTTATGTGCAAGACAGGTTGTGTGGGCTTCAGCCCAGGCTATGTGTATGGTTCGAAATGATGCACTGATCAGCAGAGCATTGTGCAGATCAGGGGAATTAGGGTCTACGACAATCGATTTCGTGGATTCAGAGATACACACCGACTCGGGAAGCTTAGTACATCGAAACAATGAGTTCAATTGAGATTTCACTCAAGTGCCACTGATTGATGCACAAAGATACCCCGGCAACTAGTTCGAATCAAGCACTAATGGCAATCAGCCAAGGCGGAGCAATAATCGATAACCAAGCAACTCATACACAGGGAGCAATACATGTGAAATTCCAAGGCCAGAGATTATGCACACAGATATGCGGATATTATCAGGGGTTTTGGTGATCACAGGTAAGAACTAGTCTCTCATGTGAGTATGGCAAACCATTCAAAACATCAACGAGTTAACAAGTCACCAATGATTTACAACTTCACGGATGCAACAAATTGGCCAAAATTATTCGGACAAGTAGTTTTCAAGACTCTTACAACACTCTTGACATGAAACAGAGTGTCAACGGGTGAGTTGATGTTATAATTTTCATAGATTATGCTCGAGGGATACATGGCAGAGTACGGCTCAAATCTTACTTTGAAATACAACTCAACGGGGTCACACAGATGGCCTAGCATTTGACTAGTGAAGATGACGGCAAGTAAAGATGATCTAGCATCACCGGGTAGTCACACGATGTGGCGACACTTTAGTTGGCAGAGTGAAACATGCTAAGGGTACAGGCGGATGAAGTCAAATATCTCGGTTGATATCAACTATATCGGTTGATGTCAACTAGGGTTTGCGACAAACTTGGTTAACCAAGTTGCAACTCGATCTCTACGACTCAGGGCTGGAGCCGAGCACAAAGCTTTGTTGAAGCCAAGTGGTTCCACGGAAGAAAAGACAAATAGTTCAGCCAATTTCCATCAACACACAAAGTTACACACAAGCACACATTTGATTTTCAAAGTTTGCTCAAGTGTCACAGATATTCGAGCAACTAATTCAGCAGATTTGGCTACCTTAGTTTTCACGGATCATGGGAATGAGAATCGGCAATGCACAATGTGCAAGGCGGTGGTAACAACTTCACACCTATGCACATACCGATACGGTTCGGATAGATTGCTAACAAATGTGTAGTTCGGATATCAAGGAATCATGCAAATTAATACCAGATGTTGCGGGGTTTCGCAATGGTTAATGAGCACTAGTTCAGGGAGCATACAAGGGCAACAGTCAAGGTAGAACATCAATCAATTTGGGCTATCAGGCAACCAAGCAATATGAAACTCAGGGGAACAAGGAATTATGCAGCACAGATGTCAAACTATGCATGCATATATTCAATTACTAACAGTCCTTATGTAAAGAGAACCATACCCAGAGAGATGACAAATTAAGCATGTAATAATGTTGCTCAGATATCACATAATAATGCTCAAAAGGTACTCTATGTTGCAGGGTTTGGACAATGCTTCGTTAAGCAGCTAGGTTATCGTGGAGATCACGGTTCATCATTCATACAAATATGAAGTACAAGGAAGTTCTAGAATGACCAACCGGTTTTAGCTCCAATAACAATTGTGTTCTTCTCCTTTTCTTTCCTTGTTTCCAGAGAGATGTTGCGATGCTCACTGGTGCGAGGACTAGATGTAAGCAAGGTAGATAGACGTGTTATGCCCCTTTTCACTCCGTTTTAACTTTCACAAATGAAGTTCTGTGTACTGTTTCTCAGAGAAGATTTTAGTACACAAAAATTGTAAATACACAGGAAGTGTGAAATTGCTGCTACAAACTGAGCTTGAAATATTTGGTTGCAGGAAGACCAAAAAGTGTGTGCTAGATAAAGTCACACGTAGTGCACGATGGACAGAAATCTTTGAAAAGCTTTTACATCATAGCTAACTAGTAGTACCACACTTGGTGCTACGACTATTGATAAAAATAATCAAATTTCAGCCGCAAATTAATGGTGCAACAACGAGTACTATGCAAATGACATGGGGAAGAATTAGTTACTCAGGATTGGCTAGCACAACCAAAGGTTCAGCGATTTCACAGGGAGTGTCATAACACCTTTGGGATATGAAAAACTCGAGGCTTTGAAGTTTCAAGCTTAAGTGCGGGTGACAAGAAT
Organism: Papaver armeniacum; assembly: GCA_023531295.1. Classification (NCBI taxonomy): domain Eukaryota; kingdom Viridiplantae; phylum Streptophyta; class Magnoliopsida; order Ranunculales; family Papaveraceae; genus Papaver; species Papaver armeniacum. The sequence continues at coordinate 65,850 of JAJJWW010009297.1, read as the reverse complement.
TTAGCAATTGTGGTTAAACCATATGATGAGTGAAACAACGGTATCAACAAGGTGACTAAGAAAAGTTAAACACTACAATAGTAAACTTCACGGTGATATGTACAGATGGGAGTATGCTCTCAAGGCTGGGAAGTCTAGAGAATTAACTAATGTTCCAACTAAGCTACGAATCTTTGAAAAATGATGCAAAGATGTTAACAAGATGATTACACTAAGTGATATTACTAGGCAAAGATGCGAGCTTGTGAGTGTAAGCTACATATGAATTAAACAAGAACAAACAGAACACTAACAGATTTAACAATGTAACAATGCAGCAGTGCAATAAGATAATGCAATAAAGGATACAGAAATGTAAACTAACAGATGATTACAACTAAGTTACGCTAATAATGACTAAACACAAAGATTCAAAGCATATATATATAATGATGAACTGAAAATCGCTGAAGCAAGCTAATAATCAAGATAGCAACACTACCAAATCCCAAAGAATGCGCCAAAACTTGGTAGGTGGGAAAGAAACTTCGCCTACGTGTAATCTTGCCAAGTACAGTAGGCGCATGTTGGAGGCGTGGCAAGTACATGTCGATCCACAGGGAAATGGAGTTGCTATGAAGTTGATCTAAGGCTTACTAACTAATTTCTGAGATGGTAGCACAACTGTGGTTTGGTGTCGATACGACTAGTTGGAGGTTATAATACTAAAAACAAGATGAAATACAAGTATTAAGATTAGGGCACTAGGATTGTCAAGTCCACCACTAATTCAGTGTTATGTGATTCAACTAGTTTGAGTGTTCTTGTTCTGTGTGAGATAAGGAAAGTATGTCTGCTCTATCACTTATCTAAGGAGTTTCACCAGGGGATAATTCAATTATCAGCTAAAGATACTAATCCAGAGCACAAATTGTCTAGTTAAGCACAACTAGTCAAGGGGTTATCAATAATCTCTAGAGCTTGAGCCGAAAACACAATCAACACAAGTGTTATCCTAACTACAATGGATACATGGCATTCATTGTGAGAGCAAGGCATCAAGTGCTAGAATTGAATTTATCTTATAACTTAAGCATTCAAAAACAACTCAAACAAAGTTGAACAACGGAACAAAGAATTAGGTTTCATTTAAATCCTAGCAAATTAACTTAGAACATAATTAAAACAAACACAAATTAAACTAAGTTTGTGCTCGGCTAATCCGGGCATAACCTTTCACATACACCGCTCACCCCTATTTATACATGCAAAAGCCTAACTCGATTCAAATTGGAAATCAAACGAAGACCCTCTCACCCAAACTTGTCAATCAGTTGTCCCCTCTGCTAATTCGTCTCTGAGCTCCATCAATTGATTATTGGGGAAACCCTAGCTCTAGTTATCTCAAACCTAGCTTCTAGGGTTATGGGAGAAGCTATGAATGAGATGACTAGACCTAGAGAAGGGGGAACGGCGGCTGGCAGTGCGCGTTGTGGTGGATGTGGTTGTCGGGAGAAGACGATGAAGGAGATGGTGCTCTGCCATGGTGGGGGAAGAAGGGGATGGAGCTCTAGGTTTTCTGTCGGGGAAGAGAGAAATGAAGGTGAGGCTGGGGTTTGGTCGATGGGTAGGGGTATAGGTAGTTTTGGTGTTGAGCGGGAAGCAGTGAGAAATGATGTGTAGGGTGGAGCGAGCGTTGGATTCGGATGGGCGAGATCTCACGGCTCGATGGAATGGGCTTGATCCGGGTTGTGTGTCGGGTCTTGGATTGCTCTAGCCCATGTCTTGTAAATGGGTTGCTACTTGTTGGGTTGCAACCGATGTGCGCGTGGCTTTGGCTTTCTCGCTCCATAGACGCTTGCCTCCAATTTTACGCTCTTTTGGCTCCTCAATTTCTCCGAGCTTTATTTACTACCTAAAAACACAAAATTAATTAGTACAAATATTTATTCTTGAAAACAAAGAAAATACAGAATCTGGGATAATATCTGATTTCTGAGCACAAAAGATGAGTTAAATGCCAATAAAAAGGTGTAGAAATATGCAATATTTGGCACTCATCAGTCACCCAACTGTGGTTAAAGATTCAGAAGGAGAACTCAGAGATGCATATGGATACGTCGATCTTGAAGTCAAATTGGGTGATGCCTCGACGCAAGCAAAGTTCTACATAGTCAAAGATCATCCTAACTATGACATGATCCTAGGACGCTCTTGGATGCATGACAACAAAGCAATACTAGAAGTCTGTCCTCTACCGGTTTCGATACTCGAAAGAATCTCCAACACGCCTTCGGACTCGATGGTATGGTGCCGCACCAAAGAATCTTGCCAATGTGACACAACTTCCGTAGAGAGCCTCACCAAAGATACATTGAAAGGTTTCGATCTCAAGTAAGTCTCATCACGCAACCCTCTTCACAACTTACCGCCCTCCATTCTGACAAGTCCTGGGGACTGGCTCCAACCAACAAACCAACCTTGTCTAAGAGATGCGAATGGGAGGCTGGCCCCTTCAAATAGTTCATCGAAGTCTAGAAGTCATCTCGATCAAAGACGACAAAACCAAGACCCGATGTCTACACGCCAAAACCCGTTTGGAATTGGGGACCTAGTAACGAAGACAACCGCATTCAAGGTCGGAAGTATTATGGTGAGAATGGCTACCTCACCCGATTTAGCCACCGAGAAGGAGGATGAACCATACCTGGTAGCAGATGTCATCCTAGGCGGCTACTGCAAACTCATCAACGCTGACAAGTTAGAAGGCGTAACAATTCACTCGCGATGGCTCAAACCCTACCGTACTTAAGACGTTGTGCTATCACTTTCCAAAGATCCTACACGCTTTAAGACGATGTGCTACTTCCTCCCACGTATTTCCCTTTACAATTTCACATCATATTTGTAATTCCTCTAGAGAATGATTGCAATACTTGCATCATAATTAGGGTTTCAATTTTCGATTTTTAAATTAATCAAGTGTTATTTCCACCGAGAACCTCTTTACCCTTAAAGACACAAAACCCATCCTAAATCAACCCACTAGAGCAGGTCAGGAAAGAAACCCTAAACAAAAACATCCTGAAAAGAGTTGAGGGAAAAGACATGCGCGGAAGGGAAGAAGCTTTGAGCCACTCACCCCGGCAAGGCCAGGAAAATCTTGCATCAGGAACACAGGTCCGTAGGCATTCCATTATGGCATTATTTCTTTTATCACAAAGAATTACGTGTGAAGGCGCACCCTTGCACCCGAGAAGGTTCGGTTGCAGTCTTGACAAAGGGTTATAAAAAAAAAAAAAAACCTTTATTAAAACAATCAAATAGAAGAAAACCTTGAACTCGGCTGCCATGAGTACAAGGAAGATGTTCAAATATACTAGAATATACTTGGAAAGCGGAAAAAAGAAGAAAAGAGGTTTTAGTCGCCAAGAGGGTCGACATCGCCGCACCACCGTTGGGTTCCGCCGCCGCCATCACCTGTTGATGCTCCTCCCCTTCGGGATCTACCTCAACTTCGCATGGACATCTCCACAAAGAACGTGCTCCATCCCAACATCATCACGGGAGCATCAAAGGGCACAAAGAACATTAGGAGTCGTGCGATTGCTTTCAAATATTCTGGGTTCGTCCGTGCCTGAGTCAAGAATTATCACGCCGTCTGGATTGGGTAATCGCACTTATCTTCATTCGAGAGGTCGCTTATGCTCAACCTCCGCCTCTTCAACCGCGCCGCATATCTCTCTGCCCTTGCGCTTACTAGTGCTTGCAACGTCTCTCGCGCCTCCACCGCTCCTCCATGTCGATCGCAGTGAAAGAGCACTGATGCTGCCTCCCGGCACACGCAGTGAAGAATAGACATCCTCAGATAGCACGACCGACTTCACGAAGTGGAAGATCGATCTTAGCCATTACTTCTTCATGCGCATGGGTTTCTCGTGGGCTTGTCAACTTCGAAGCTTCTTTATGGAGAAGCGGCAGAATGATCGTCCACCGCTTCCATGATAAACTGCAAAGGAGAAGAGATTATGAGCACACAAAAAGAAATCAACCAATCGATTAGTCAATCAGAGATCGATAAGTGCGAGCAAGACTGAGATATAGAATAAACGATCACAAGAGATGATTCTTTTTTAATCTCGCAAGTCCACGTAATCCCGGGAGAAAAGAAGTCTTTACTTACCACCTATAAAGGCTACCAATTCGGGATAGCAATCAACGATGCTTATCAGATACATCTGAGGAAAGTTGTGTGTGATGAAAGGGAATACACCTGACCCAAGGAGGGACCAAGCTTGGACATAAACAAAAGGGAACCAAAGCGACTCACCGCATCAAGTCCTCGTTTCCTTCACGCCCTTTAATCAGACTAACCAGTTCTGTGGCAACGCCCGACGATGTCGACCTATCCGGTAAATATGTATTCACTTTAGCTTGGTCGTTTCAGTACACAAATTTGTCACCATCTCATACCTACCCCACAATAGTGTAACCATTATGTGCTAGGCAGGGGACTTAATGTTGATGGTGGATTTTCATTTAAGGTTAAAATTATAAAAACCGTAAAATCATGCGCCGACATCTTGTAAAAGATAAAGCCATTAATAAGTGTTGGATACTCTTTCACTTTACTAATTCACCTAGAATGGAGCATGTGGCAACAATCCCATTCTCGAATACATGAAATTCATCCAGGTTGGAGCATGTAGCAACAATCCCATATACCTCTGAATTTATAGCATTATTAATTAATGCATGAGCAAACCTTGTATTTCGTACTCATTATCGGTGCGGATGACGACCGAGTGTTGCTCTCAGCAGAGCAACACGAACCTCCAAGCATTATAATGAAAGCATGTACGAAATACCCGACATGTGCTGGAACTCTCGGTGTGTTATACTAGCCCGATTGAGAACTCTCGGTGTGTTATACTAGCCCGATTGAGCATCCGGACTTGTCCGTATCGCTCCGATATGATCTCGTTCATCCAACATCACCAAGCGTGATTGGATGGCCCAGATCAATTCCATAACCCCTGCTGTATGGAATATTCACCGTAGAACCAACGCAGACCCCGCATGGTCGGCCTCCCAAAAATATTGGCATAGCTTGCCAAAACGTCCAAAACCGGAGCGTATGGACGAAAAAACCCTAAATTAGGGTTTGCGGCATATTACATGTGTCGCAAAACAGTCTCAACCATCCATCTTCGCAGGTATAGATGGAGGGCGTAGATGTAGATTCAAAGGGCCCAGAGCATGTCAACACAATCACCGTGGGCCCGCCTACTGACCGGTTGTCAGCCGACACAAAAATAAATTACACTTTCTTACTACTCAAAATATATAATGAAGCAAGGGCAAGAAAGGATCGTTCCCACAGAGAGGACTTAGGTTGTCAATATGTTTCGGTTCTTATATAAACAATTGGGGTTTTCGATTTTAATAAAGTAAAATAAAATAAAAGCAAACAATAAAGGTAAACAAATCAAATCAAGGATGAGAAAGTATTGGTTATGGATTTCGTCTTCAATCACAAACATGTTTTCAACACAATAACTAGAATTGATATTTTAATCTCAACTTTTATCAAAGGCCCTAGAATACCTTGATCGCAAGAATATCCCGTTAATCTCCTTTTTGTCATCAACAAACACATTAAAAGATGCGAATATGAATTCTATCTAAAAGAACAACCTAACGTGTAAAAGCACTAATCAAGTTTAATTCCCTAGATGCATTAGGTTCTATGAAATCAGGCCAATCAAAGCAATCGAACGTGTAAAAGCACTAATCCGATTTAACAAAGGTTATGCTTCACATAAGATCATAAGAATATATCACTACAAACTATAATCTTATTTATGCTACTTGCAATCAGGAATTATCTCTTTTGCGTATAATAACCCTAATCTAGCAAAAGACATGCATGTGAGTTCTACCAATTTGCAACTTGACAAAACAAACATTCAATCATATGACAATATTAATGGTGAATCATAAACGATAATATGAGAGAGGACTAATTTATTGAACAAAAACTCATGTTTGGAAATCCAACTAATCCATAACCAAAAGAAAAAATTAGGTACTCATATTCATGGAGTTCATAACAAGAAGGAAGAGAAAACCTATCATATTTCTAAACCCTAGAAAACAAAGTAGAGGCAAAGATATGAGATAAGATATCCCCCTCCAAAAGTTGTCTATTTTTCTCTCTCCCAAAAGTTGTATCCCCCTGCCGCCGCAACAAGGCTATATATGGCCTTCAATGAAACCCACTCGCGTGAAAGCTCTAATTAGATAAGGACCGCATAGCCTGGTCAACGTGATCTTCCGTCGTGAAACATGAACTCAGATTTGGTGCAATAAGAAGCTTTGTATCGTAACAAACGCAAATTTTCTGATTGGCTAGTAATTTAATGGGTAGTCTATATACCGACGTGTTTTCTTTATATGATATCCATGCACCCTACTCGGCTGATAGTAACATAGCAAATCCCCTTCTTTCACCGCGTAAGACAACTTCTCCTGAGGTAAACTCTCTCCCCGTTCATCAACATACATATCTCGAACCGACTTCGGTCAAGGGACTCACCCATTCGGTTTCGTATCTTGCTCAACTTCAAAACTTAGGTGAGCAAAGATACTTCATCCTCTCCGTTGATTAACTCCCCATCATCAACACCGGTAACAATATCAGTTCCATGCCTTCCGTGACCGACAACTTCCAGCATCATGAGCTCTTTCTTCAATTCTCAGTAGCCAACTCATTCTCCGATATCTTCACATGTTCCCCGTTTGGTCGAAGAAACCACAATCCACTCCCCAACCACCACGGTGCATCATGCAGTAGCCATTCTTCTTCGCCTAGTTTCTCAAGAAGAAACTCCATTCCACGTTAACTCTGACTCGAGTTCTCTGTTTGTGTTATACTTGGTAATAACCGCCATTACCGCCAAACTCAACTTCATAGCTATTAAAGCTTCACTACCCCTTCTTCGTCTCCCCGACTTGCTCGAGTTCTTCCAAGCTCCACGCTAAGCAACTCCATATGTCTTCACCGATGAAGCAAACATCGCCCAACTCTCGTCTTCTTTTCTTCATTGTTGAGACGGAAGTTAAACCCATCACCAATGACCACGTACTCGAGCTCGTTCATGTTCTTTACATGCGTGATCAATCACCATCATAGATAATCGCATCTCACCAATCCCACGCCATCATCTCTCGGCCTCGCTCACTAACCACCATCAACCGGTCACGATTATCAAGCATTCTATCAATGGGTAGCGCCGACACTATTCCTCGAACCGCACGACCAAACTCGAGAAACAATCTCGATATTTCTCCTCCCCGTTCGAAGTGTTGGATTAGGGAGGAAGACAATGGTGGCCCAAATAAAACTGATTTGTCCGCTTTCTTAACATTGCTTGAATTCTAGCTTCCCCGAATATTTGACATGACTTCCTTTAACAGCTCCTCTGACAGGCCACCCCTTTACCGTAATGACTACCCCTTAACGTACGGTGGGTGGCAATAGCACTTGGCCTAAAAATGACCATTTTGCCCCTTTAGTCTTCCAAGTTCTTCTTTTGCACATAACTTCTTCATACGAGCTCTGAATGACTCCGTTCTTTCGCCATTGTCTTCATCTTCTCGTCCTCTACACAATGAAAAGTAGAAATCTTTTGTTTGAACGAGTTCCAATTGGTATTTGGCCTTTCTCCACTTATAGTTAGATTATTTCCTTGCACAATTAAGTACAAATTCACTTCTTTTGGATGATTCACCTAATGAATGACAAATACAAGAAACCAAACGTAATATACAATAATTTGCAAGAAGATCAACAATTACTAGCATGGAATTGGCACCAAATATATGTAAATAAACCACTTATCACATACATACTCGACCAATCTGGCCGTAACCAACCATGGTTGGTCATCCCACCCGTGCGCCCGAACATAGCATGACGCACGGCCGTGAAACCCAAAAAATTAGGGTTTTAAGCATCACGAGCGTCCATCTTCTCCTAGCAAGAATGGAGGGTCCTGCATTAGATTAAGCAGGTCCGGCCATACCAAAGATGACCACCGTCTACCCGTCTATCCCTCACTGACGGCCAAGGCATATCATGCCCGGCTATCCCAAAACGCGTCCAAACTTGCGTGGGTCACACTTCCCAAATTGCAACCGATCTCTACCACTCAACTTCACCTAGACGATTTGAGCGGCTTAGATCACGTTTCATGGGACATCGAGTGTATAGGCGTGAATACCAGCCTACCACCTACACCTCCATCGATCGATCGACCAAGACCGACCAAGAATTGGTTGCCTTGGAACGCGTGCCCGAAGATGGCGTGATGTGCGGCTTTTGCGGCACTAGTTTTCTCCACAAATTGATCTCGACCACTCAACTTCACCGGACGAATTGAGGGCCCAGATCATACTTTCCTAAGGTAATGGGGTATGGGCGCCTGCACCGTCATGCCGTCTAAACGCATGTACGATCGTCCTGGCCAAAATTGTCTCCCAAGCTTAGATTCGACCAAGCTGAAGAATGATGCTTGCGCACCTCTTCAAAACCCTATTCCATCAACGGTCGCAGATGAGTGTCTCAAAGATCATCTCGTCCGTCCAACTTCACCGCTTGGTTATACAACCCTCGGTCAAGAGTTAATTGGTCGCCGAGGCGTCATGGTAATCACCACCCATCACTCTACCACACCGTGATGCGCACTCTGCATAAAATACACATGATACTTCACAAGTATCAACTTCCCGAATAACGCAGTTATTCAATTTAGCATTACATGCTACCTTTTGTGGGTCCCACGATCCACACATTCCGCATATCAATCATGTCACAAACTCAGGGGATACATATCGGGGTATTGGTCCTCAAGCGGTTTACAATAGCGTGCAACGCGCCATCACAAGAACGTGTTAGGAAGTCATGGACGGTTAGAGATGATAGGAGAAGTGGGCAAGACCGGTCGTGTAACACCAACACACAACTCCACTACTCCATCACTCCACTTCCTCCACTTCCCACGAGACGTGAATAAGGCTCAAATTACTTGTATAAATAGGTTCTCCTCCCTATTTTCCAAACAGGAGAGAAAAACAACACAAGTCCGCATTTAGACGTAAAACCAAGTGTTAATACAAAACATATTCAAACACTCAAAGCCTCGCTTGCATCAATCGTAAGCCTACTCACCTTTCGCATACAAGTCATAAGCAAGCCAACACCTTCACAATCTCAACACCTTCTTCGCTTCCCTCCCTAAGATCAACCCCATCTCCTTCACTTTGTGACCGAAACAAGTCCGGAACGGCCATTCCTTGGTTTAGGCCGGACTTGCATGCATTGATTTCCGAATCTACAAGCACTCACCGCGCAGTGCATTTGTTTAGGGTTTAGATTCATTCCTCATCCACACACCCCAAATTATCAAATCCGGCAGGAATAGTTTTCACACATAAACACCTAGCCAAAGCTAGCCACGCCTAAGGGGAACCCTTGGCCCCACATGCCAAGCCTAACCACACCCTAGTCCGCCACCCGTTGGCCTTCCCTACGCGGCCACCAAAACGGGGGGCGTGCAACAATCAACGGTTGCCCTTCAAACCCATGAGAAAATCCTAGCCATCCAAGGTTACTGCATGACACATGGTAACCTTTGGCCCGAAACCTAATTTTGGCCACGCCAAACCTTGCCATGCCAATGGCATGCCAACCTAGCCGCGCCACCACGTTGGCCCTCACTACGCGGCTACCAAAACAAAAAGCGTGCAACAATCAACGGTTGCCCTTCAATCCTGTGAGCAAATCCTAGCCATCCAAGGTTACCAGACGACACATGGTAACCTTTGGCCCGAAACCTAAGTTTGGCCACGCCAAACCTTGCCATGCCAACGGCATGCCAACCTAGTCGCGCCACCACGTTGGCCCTCACTACGCGGCTACCAAAACGAAGGCGTGCAACGATCAACGGTTGCCCCTCCTCTCAAGATGCAAAATCTCGACCGTCGAAGGTCACAAGGCTAGCAAGTTTCCCGAGCTTGACTTTCCAAGCCACAACAACGTGCTACATGTTTTCCAAAACATTCAAGACCTAACAAAAACTAGGGATCCTCTGGGTATTGGTTTACGGTTTACGGCGTGCGAGCGTACACTACGCCCGTCATAAGGAAGTGTCATAAGGGTGAGGCGGTTAGTAACACGGAAGTTATGTGTGAAACGTTCATGGGACATAAAGCACATGTGTTAACAACTTTATGGGACATCAATTCCATAACGTTAGCGCTTTCATGAAAACCGCCATGCGTTAACCACTTTATGGAACATCAATTCCATGCATACGGTTACCACCTCCTCCCATTTACTTCCCCACTCCTTAATGAGACCAGTGGTACGATTTTACTCCGACTTGTATAAATAGGTCTTACCTATTTCCATTGAACAACAAGTTCATACGAGATACAACACTCAAATACTTACTTGCTAGCTCACCTTGTTAGCTCTCTCACTTTTCCGATAACAAGTCATAGTAACTCCAACTACTCTTCCGTAATCAACTATTCTCGGTCTCACCACTTTCCTTGCTTCCTCCCCAAAACCAACCCATTCTCCTCCACTTTGTGACCGAAGCAAGTCCTGGAACGACGATTTCTTGGTTTAGGCCGGACTTGCATGCATTGATCTCTCGAATCTAAAGTACTCCCTTGCAGTACATTGTTTAGGTTTAAATTGTTTCTCACTTGCACACCCGCAATTACCGAAATCAAAGAGAAAACCATTTTCACCTACAAACAACACGAAAATCAATAAATGTTCACCCTATGGGAATTGCTCACACTGTGAAAATTATGTGAATTGCTCACATGATGGAAATTTCGTGAATTGCTCACATGAAAATCAAGTTATGATTTTGAAAATGAGATTTTTTGTTCATCTTTGCAGGTTTAAAGAAGCGAACAGACTCTCAGAAATTTTCGTGTTATAGTCACCACAACTAGTGAAACCGTAAACAAGTAAGAGTTAAATTTTCATCGCTTTTATAGATGCGCACTTTCATTCCATGATCCATTGTTTTGTTGAATGATGTGTCAAGTAGAAATGTTGTATGGATGTTACAACAACTTTGCAGAGATGACTGATTCTCATGATGGAACCTCTAAAGATGATGCTTCCAGAGATGATACTTCCACAGATGCAACCTCAGGAAATGGTACCTATGTAGATAGAACTTGTGTTGACGAAGAAGAAGAAGAAGAAACAACTGGAACAAAGAATATTCCAAACACTGATGACGATTTCTTTGTGGTTCAATATAGACCTGAAAAACGTCTCCCAATTTCCTCATTTCGTCTTCTCATACATCCCATGGATATTGTTCAGAGAAAATTGGTGTTTCGAGCGACTATTCGATTTTGTCTACAAGGAAGACATTATGCTGGTTCACACATAGACTTCAAGCTTTCTGACTTCTCCGGATGGGCAAGACATATGTTGGGGTATAGTCATGTGAGAACCATGTTGGATCGTGCACAGGTGACACGAGCTATTCAAGTAGCTGGAGATTTGTCGGTTTACTATGATGTGAGAAGTATAGTAGCTTTGCTCGCTCGATGGTGTGTTCCTACTCATACTTTCATATACAGGTGGGGAGACTTTACCATCACCTTAGAGGATGTGGTTGCTTTATTGCATCTTCCTGTTACGGGTATTCCTGCCGCAACACTTTCTGGGTTGAGCCGATGTCTTGACAAACTACGATGCATGATATTAACAAATTATCCAACAAATCTTGTTATGCTCAATGGTTGAAGCACTGGTGGTCGAGAGATGGATCTCTTGAAAGACCCGTGGATGGCATATTTAACATTACTGCTTTCTTGTGCCTGTGGTTATCCAGATATGTATTTAAAGATAATGGAAACTTGATGAAGCCATTCGTGATTCCTTTTGCCATTAAGATATCTCAAGGTGAGAAACTTTCCGTTGGTAGTCTGTTCGTGGGTTTACTATTCTCCAATTTTATGAAAGTTGAAACATATGTTAATACAATGTTTCTCTAAGCCTTATTGTGGGAGCGCTTCAAGAATTATGCACCAATTGCTCGTAGCATCTTGCAAGGACCGAATGTTGATACTCGCTATGTTCTTTTCCGAGAAGGATAATGCCGTGATTATGCGATGGTATACTAAGAAGCCTCGACGTAAGACACGCCCTCACCAAAGGTCTTAGATAATGAGTCCGAGTTTAATTTTCGTCCTGGGTGTCGATTCCTCTTTTTTGTCTCACAACTTGATCACTTTTAATGATGATGAAGAGAATGTTATTTTGGAATCAAAAGTGCACTGAGTGACGGTGAGAGATCCTTCATACCGAGTTGTACTCCCGGTTACTTAGTATCGTAATACATGGGAAATTTATGGTGGAGGAGTATAACATCGATAGAGCAGCTCGACAAATGGGTCTTGAACAACGTGTCCCGGATGTTCGGAAAGAAAAACCGTCGGTCGACCAACTTAAAGCTTCTTTAGATTGCACGCATTTGAATGGGCGTGAATATCTGTACCCTTGCTCTGACCGGGTCTCCTATGCAACTCCAGGTTATGTAACTTTCTGGAATTAGCAACTTGATCGTTTATATGATTTTATAATGGCTGCTCAAACTTCGGTACAAGAACCTCTTTTTCGTTGAGATGGTTTCGAGCGACCAAGGTCAAGTATCCTTCTAGTGGTGATGTAGAGTGGAATATCGCGACATCAATACTTCACAAAATTAATAAACGACTATATTGCGAAGGCGTCGCAGAAAGAAATATAAATGACGATTAGATGACGAAAGCCAGAACGTGAGAAAAGTATGAAGACTTGGCGAGATTTAAGAGTGTCGGAAGGAAAAACGTTTATAACACTCGCGACACTTCACGAGTTATTCCCGAAAATAAAAGACAGCTTAGCTGTCATCCACTATGTATTACCCTATATAAAGGGTTGAATTAGTCTCAATAGAGAGAGTTCTTTTAGAATTGCTAAGCAAGTCATTAGGAGAGAGAAAATTTAGAGTGATTGTAATTTCTTTAGCTGCTTCTATCTATCCTTGTAAACATTTCAAGAAGATTATCAATAAAAATATATAATTACTCATTTTCAAATGGATTAGTAAAGTAAATTCTTGTGAGGGGTGTATTGTAGGATTTCCTACAATTACATATGCGCTAGAAACAGGGACGATTCTAAAAGATTGTAGCCAAATTATCCGAATCAAGAAGATGAGAGAGAAAGATGTTAAATCGTATGAGATAGAGGTGTTAAGAAACAAGGAATATAATGAAGATATGGAGTACAGCTTTAATTAATGAATTTCACGAAAATATCGTAGGAAGAATACATAAACGAGATTTTGAAGGAAAGAAGATTATAGATGAGGAGAAGATATCGTCTTTGAAAGAGTGGGAAAAGCAAAATTACATTTACAAAGAAATGAGGTACCTAAAGAAGGATTGAATCATACATCTCCATTAGTGATCACAATAAATGTATGCAAAAATGAAGAAGAATCGGCGAAAAGCAAATAAGAATGGGCAATAAATAGGATTTTGGTAGACACAGGTAGTTTGGTGAGCATCATGTTTTACCATACTTACAAAAAATTAGGATATAAAGATGAAGAAATGATTTCCCCAAACAGTATTGTATCCACGGTTTTGGAAAATCTATAACAAGACCTAAAGGAGAAGTAAAGTTACGAATTCTCGCTTGGAGAAATTGAAACGCAAGTGACAAAGTGAGTATAGTGGATATGGAATCGCCATACAACATGTTATTAGGGAGGCCATGGGTACATGCAATCAAGGTCATGGGCGTCAACACTTCATCGCTGTATCAAATTTCCCATGCCAACTGGAATTGGTGAAATCGTAGGAGATATTGATAAAGGGAGAATATATCATCAAGACGAAGTAAAGAACTATGAAGAACGAAGTGAAGAAGCGAAGAGATCGCAAGAAAATGGTAAAAGCAATAGAAAAGAAGAAGAATTTAAAATTTACATGATAAGGGAAAAAGAAGGAAAAGGAATACCTAGCGAAATCTTGCAGAGTAAATAAATGAAAGGACCAACCCCTATGGGAGAACCGAAAGCTAGCTACATCGCAGCTAACAAACAAAAGAGGTGAATGTTGAACTAAGAAGAACCCAAGGTGTTAAAAATTGGGACTAAAATGGAAGAAGATGAAGAAAGAAGAACTATTGATTTATCATGAGACTATAAAGATATTTTCGCATGGGATATGGATGAAATGCCCGGTATAGACCCATCTCGTAGCTTGTCATAAATTGGAAATTGACAAAAATATAAGGCCATTCAAAAAAAGAATTAGGAAGATCGCAACAAAGATATCACCCTCAAATAGAAGAAGAGTTGCGAGAAAATGTTAGATGCAGAATCATTAGACAAGCAAAATATCCCGAATGGATAGCAAATATGGTTATAGTCCCAAAGAAGAAGAAAGGGATTAGAATTTGTATAGATTTTACCGATCTAAACAAAGCTTGTCCCAAAGATAGCTTCCCGCTACTGCATATCCCGCAATTGGTCAAGCAAAGAGGAAACGAAAGGATATCATCTCGATGGATATAAAGGGTACAATCAAATTCCTCTCGCCGAAGAAGATCAAGAACATACCGCTTTCTTTCGCTCCAAGAGGATTATACTGTTATACAAAAATGCCGTTTGGTTTGCTAAATGGCCGGAGCAACATATCAAAGAATGGTAGAAAAGGTGTTCGCGAGATGGATACACAAAACGCTAGAGGTGTATGTAGATGATATGTTAATCAAAAGTAAGAAAGCAAAAGACCACATACAGATCCGAAAGAAATTTTTGAACAAATGAGACATTTCAACATCAAAGTAAATCCCGTAAAATGCACCTTTGGAGTTGCATCGGAAAATTTTTAGGTTACATCGTATCAAAAGAGGGAATCCAAATCGACCCGGAGAAAGTACAAGCAGTCATGATATGCCAACGCCCGCGACAAAGAAAAGATGTTCAGAAGTTAAATGGGTTACTAGCTTCGCTAAGGAGGTTTGTCTCGCGATCATCTGATAAATGTAAACACTTTTTCAACATTCTCAAAAAGGGATCAAAGTTTAGATGGACAGATGAGTGTGAGAAGGCCTTCCAAGGAATAAAGGAGCATTTAATGGATATATCAATTTTATAAAAAGTAACTGTGGAGAAGAATTATTAATCTATCTTGCGACGACTCGCATGCATTAAGTGCAGTATTGCCGCGAGTGGACGCAGGGGTAGAAAACCAATCTACTACATCAAAGAAACTTTCAACGCCGCAGAAAGGAATTATTCAAAAATTGAAAAACTAATCTTGGCATTGGTTTACGCAACATTTAAACTTCGCATATACTTTCAAGCGCACATTGTTAAGGTAGTAACGAAAGTACCAATCGAATCAAGAATGAAAAATTCAAAAGATCGGGGAGAGTTGAGAGATGGAATGCCCAAATAAGTCATTGTAAACTCAAATACGAAATATTGTCTTCACCAAAGTCACAAGTGGTCATGGATTTTCTAGCAGATTTTCCTTTGGAAGAGGATGAACCAAGAGAAGAAACAATGGACGAGATGAAGAACATGGAGATCCAAAAGATTTGTCAACTGAGCCGAATAGATGGGAAATATTATTAGATGGGTCATCTAATGGAGAAGGTAACGGGATTGGAATTGTTGTGATATCGCCAGAAGGTAACAAAATGGCTTTTTCCTTCAGATTAGAATTTGCGTCAACCAATAATGAAATAGAATATGAAGCTATAATACATGCTTTGCGATTCGCAATAGAGATGAAATTGGAAAACGCGAGGATTACCGGGATTCACAATTGGCTATTCGCCAAATAAAAGAAGAATATACTATAAATGAACCATCTTTTGCAAAAGTACAAGAAACTTGTTGATGAACCGTTTATGCAGATACCCGAAGATAAAATGGAGACATATATCAAGGAGAAATAATAGACTCAGCAGATGCTTTTGCCTTTATATCAAGTATGATGACAGATCCGATCAAGTGAGAAATATAAAGATACAAATACTTTTAGCACCGTCAATTAATAAAGAAGAAGAACAGAAACAGATGTAATGTTAATAGAAGACGGAATACAAACGCTTTGCGAAGAGGATTGGAGAAGCGAACTTCATGCATACTTGACAAAAGGGGAAGCACCAAGAAATAGATTAGAAGCACACAAATTAAAAAGCCGGGCAACAAATTATGAATTAAGAGATGGAGTACTATACCGACGATCTTTTAATGGACCTTCATTCAGATGTGTAACAAGGAAGGAAGGAGAAACCATATTGAAGATGTTGCATAGCGGGGACGCCGGTAATCATAGTGGTGGGAAGATCTTTAGCATATAAAGCAAAAATGCAGGCTATTATCGGGCCATATATGCATGAGGATGCGAAACAAATATCAAGGCGTTGCGAAGATTGCCAAAGACATGGGAAGAAGATACATGCACCGGGAGCGCCATTAAATTCTTCAACAAGTGTGTGGCCTTTTGGAAAATGGTGCTTAGATATTGTGGGACCATTTCTACCAGAACAGACGTAGAAGATATCTAATTGTCGCCACTGATTATTTCACAAAATGGGCAGAGGTGAAAGCGGTACAACACATTCGCGACAAGGATGTTTTTACTTTCATATTTGAGAAAATTATATGCAGATTTGGGATTCCAGCACAGCTGGTATCCGACAACGGGAAGCAAGCTTGAAGGACAAAATATAGAATTGTTGCTTAATGCATTTCCGTGATACGATGTGGAAAATAAACTCCTCTATACCCGCAGCTAATGGCCGTGCAGAGGCGACAAATAAAACAATCGCAGTATATATTGAAGAAGAAGTTAGAAGGATACAATAAAGGATGGTGCGAACAAGTACCCAATGCAAAGTATGGGCTTATAATACAACTAGAAGAGAAGCTACAGCATGTCACCTTTTGTTTGACATATGGGGTCAAGCCGTGCTCTCACTGCAGTTATGATTCCAACAACAAAGAAAGAAGCTTGGGAGAAAAATCTCAAGCGGGTAATATTTTGATCAAATTAGATGAATTAGAAGAAAAAAAGAGAAAGAGCACTACAACATATGGAGAATTATCAGCCGAAGATTAGCCGAGAATATAATAAACGTGTCAAGATACGTGAATTTCAACCAGATCTTGTGCTGCGAGAGACACCAATATATCAAATATGAAAGTGGTGGTAAATTGGCAAGAAATGGGATGGACCTTATATCATTAAGGAAATAGTTGGCACATGGGCATATAGATTAATGGATCCCGAAGGGAGAGATGTAGGACAAAGATTGGATAGACCATGGAATAGGTTGTATCTCAAGAAATATTATCCATAACAAGATGGATGAAATGATATGAATTTGGATGAAATGTTTTTTTGCGATATAATGATGGCGAGATTAAATAAAACAAAGAAAGATTATGCGAATATCTCGAAGCAATACATTGCATAAAATGAATGATTGAATGAATTAACAAAAATGAATGAGTGAGTGAATGGGACGAACCTTTATGGTGTACACCTTAGTTCGCGAATGATATTTCGCAAGAGGCAAATGTAAGACCTAAAGTGCGTCATATAAGGGGGTATCTCTGACATGGCTCGGGAAAGGTTACACCGCTCCCGAACCCGAGTCATGGAGATTTGGGGCCCATGAAAGCCTATCCTGGGGAGATACCTTGGATTTCCAACTATATATATAGGTTATACCGGTTGGACGCCCGAGGGTCTCTTCCAGTGGAGTCGCTGGCATGCTCAAGGCGCCGGGTACACGGTTGAGCCAAGAGTGCCTCGGGCATTTGAAGTGTCTCGCCATTATTGGCAAGTCTTGGTATATGCCGCACTCGGCCCGAAGAAAACTCCACTTAGGGTGCAGTCTCGTAACCATAAGCCATATAGGTATAAGGGATAAGAGGTCTGCGAAAACAACCGGTTGTTGTTAAGACCGGATGGGAGGAGCTAGTCTTGTATGGCCGATGTACGCCTCCTTGAAGGGGCAACCAGGAGAAGATAAGGGCGGCACCCTCCATTAGGGAGCCGATAAGTGTCAAAAGACGCAAATGTCATGAGGCTTTATTTTCGCAAGAGAATTTAGGCTTGTCATATTTGTGCGATGATCCCAAGAGGCATTAATACTAACGCGAGGATAAGGCGAGATCAATGGGTTTTTGCATGAAAAGGTAAAGACGTCCCTGCGATTTCGTCGCAAAAGACGGAATGTCATGGGATTTTACACTCGCAAGAGTATTTAAACCCATCATATTGTCGCAGATAAAAATATCCCGCAGAGGCAAAAATACTTAACAAATGATAAGACAAGGTCAATGGTTCATTACATGAAAATGTAAAGACGCCCCTGCGATTTTGTCGCAATGAGGGGTGGCGAAATAAGACCTTTAATTAGGAAGGCAAAATAAGACCACACAATCAATGATAAGACAAGATCAATAGATTTCTTCATTTGTGAGGATATCCTCGCGATCTTGTCGCAACAATGAAATTCAATATAAGTAAAAGTAAGCGAATAGGCTTATGAAATTAAAATTGCAAATCTAAAATGAGATAGAAAGAGAAGATAAGAGATTATTCATCAAGGGATTTGGTCTTTCCAATCAAAAAGAGTACTTCAACAATAAATTGAAAAGCATCTCATACAAAAAGTTATGCAGAAAAGAGACCGAAAGATATAAAATTATAGAGTAGTTTAATTTTCTACATCGACATTCTCGACAACAGAGTTGATAAATGCCCTTCAACAATTTTATCAAAGATCACCTTCATTAGTGGGTGGATTTCCATCGAAGTTTTTTCATTGGGATTCTCACCATAAAGATCCTTTTCGACAAGTTCGTTGTTTGCAATATCTTCACAGCTTTCATAATCATAATCACTATCGTGAGAATTAGGAACTTCATCATCTTCAATTTCCAAAGGTGCAACAGACAGTTCAAGGGATTTAGAGAGTAAGATCTCATTCACAAAAACTTCAAATTTGGGATGAAATTGACGAAGAAGTGCCTTCGTTGATTTCTACTTTGGATATCTTTAAGATGACTAAGATAATTAAGTCTCCTCGCGGCACGATCACGAGAATGGGCAAGAGTAGCAACAAGAATCGTATTTTCCTTAAATCTTGGCATGGGAGGATTCCAAAGTAGACAGAAGTGCGAAGATCTTTCTCGTATTCTCGAAAATATATAAGAACAAAGAAGGTTAAGATTAAAAAAAAATAATGAAAGAAATTAGAAAGGAAAATGGTGGTTGAGGCAGTCAAATTTTATGACCACCTTCCTTTTGCGAGATAAGATGTTGGGTCGTACCAAGCAACTATTCTCCAAATGATCCATGGCAAAAGATCAAAATCATCACCAACAAGACCTTTTAATCTAGAACGCAAGCTTTTTTCATTAGAAACTAGCAAATTATTCTTCTTCGCAAGGGATGAATGAGATTCTTTCAACTTGGTATATTCATCCTTGAGCTGCTTTGTTTTCACACTTAGGTTATTCTACCCCGAATAAGCTTATCTCTTTCTGTATTGGTTTCTTTTGAGTTTATTTTTCAAAGAACAAGATAGATTGTTCTTGCTCATTCAATGCTTTTCGACAAACACCAAGTCAGTCAGCGAGATATAGCCACTTTATCTAACAAAGCTCGTTTCTCTTGGGACAAAGTTCCATTTTCATCTCGATAAGGTTTCCAATTCCAAATTAGATTTAGTCAAAGAATATGACAGATGCGACAATTCGCTACTTAACAATTCTTGTTTCTCGGACTAAGTAGGCGTTTTCTTGGGTAAGATTATTTATCCGGGTCAACAGAATATGTATGGAGGTTATCTAATCTGCTATATTGCTCCATCCAATCATCTCTTCATCATCTCTTTCGAGTTTCTTCCACGATAGATTCCACTTGATATATTTCCATTTTACGTTTCTGATTCAAAACTTTAAAGGCGAACAAAGTCTTCAAAAAAAAAAAAAAAAAAAAAAAATCAATCACGAAGATTTTCGCGAAGGAAATGGTACCTTTTAGTTCTTCATTTTTCTGCAAGATTGTCGCGATCCGCAGAAGCATTATGAAGGCTATTCTTTAAGATCTTAATTTCTTGTTCCAAGGATGCTCGCGATATTGTATCGACAACCAAAATACTTACTCAAAGATTCATAAACACTAGACTGACAGATCGAGGAGACTTTCTTAACATCATTCATGGTAGCTGATAAAACTTTAAAAGCTATATCCATCCCTTCTAAGTTTTCTTTAGTAAGAGAGATAGATTCAGAGGAAGAAGAAACGATGGAAGAAGAGGCAAAAGCTGAGTCATTCTTAGTCATAAGAACGCCAAATTGGAGGAGCTTGATCAACAAGGGCGTATGGGATAGAGGTATTAAGAGTAAAAGTGGAGAAGGGAACATTCTCAAGAATCTCATTAACTAAAAATTCAGGGACTAATTTATCAAAGTAGGTCATCGCAGAGAGAAGGTGATTTGTCATGAGAAGAGGGAATTGGGTTATCTTGCGAAGATGCCACAGAGAAGTAATAGGTTTAAACCTGTGAAAAGTAATGGAAGGTGCGACTGGGTTTAAAATGGCGAGGTTTCTTGGGAGATAAATTAATATCTTTGTCATCTCGCGAATAACAAGTTAAATAAGAAACAGAGGCAACAATATTGTTATTAAAAGGGTAAATGTTTCTTAAATACCTTGTCATTCGCAGTCTTTCTCTGAAGCAAAGGATTTCGGCTTCGAACTCTTGGGAATATTAGGGTTTGTAACGGTGAATTTGATGCTAGACTTGTCCTTGCTAAAACAAAAATGGCAGAAAGTCATTAAAAAGGGGAAGTAAAAGAACAAAACTATTTCATTAGGAAAGATCAATCATGAAATGATTAAATTCAGCAACGCCGCAAAACCTTGATGCCATGGAAACAAAGAGCGTAATAATTACAAAGAAAGATGATGAAGAACACGAAGGAAGGAAAACAAAGAGAGAAAAATTGCGACAAAGAAAGAAGATGAAATAAAAGAAAAGAAGAATTTTCATGGGAAATTCTCCCTAAATAGACAGTAAAAGGTAACCTGATAGCATCAAAACTTTCGCAAAAAGGGGAATTTTAGACACGTGTAAGCGTCATTCCTAAATACACTAACCTTGATGACAAAAAATTTCCCATGAAAATTCAACGATCGCGATATTTCAAAATATTAATTCTCATGACATAATTATGACTAACAAGACTTCGCGGAGCACTAAAAGAATGACGTAGCAGATGATATCAGCATAATTCATAAGATGATGCCGTGATCAGTAGAAGATGAGAAGAATAGGAGGGACCCGCTTGTGTTTATGATAGAAGTTTAAGAGCCGTACGACTGATAAAAGAGAATTGGGTGAGCACGTGTGGTGGGCCATGGTTGCAAAGATTCTCGCCTGTGCTCGACGCGTAGAGAGTAAAGTGGTGATTCAGTGTGTTGCAGATCACCAAAGTGGGATAGTTCGACGGTGCAGATGAAGACACAAAGAGTTCTTAGAGGATCGAACAGTTCAGAAGCCGTGTATATGCTAATAAAACGCGGACCGCTACACCTGATTACAGCATATGTTTTGGGATAAATTCCACCGACTTTCAAACCTTTTATCTTTGCATGACTTTTGTGGATCGATAGGTATTTGATGCCTATAAATAGCTACCTAAATAAAAAGAGGAGAACTTCTTCTTTATTATTTCTTTTGTAGCTAGAAGACGATATACAACTTTTTGGGAGAGAAAATACAGAGAATGTAAGAGAGGAAAGGTTTTATTTCATATCTAGGGTTAACCCCATTAGGGGAAACCAAGCTATTTTCTTCTTCTTCTATATATATTTTTATGGGTTTTAGTAAATCCATGTGTAGCTAAATTCTACCGATTAAGGTATGATTTCAAAGTCCCGGTTTATGAAACTTTAATTCTTTTCACAAATTTATTTTGAGTTTAATTTTCTTGTCGATTGTCTTTATTATTTTTAGTGTCTAAGATTACTATCAGGTTAATTCAAATGGCCAGTTGAATAACCCAATAGTAATTCTTCTACTAGTATTGGGATTGGTGATACGTGTAATAGTCACTCGCCCATACACAAGTAGTACATCGCAAAGCCGACGAGGGATTCTCATTAAGCAATTGTGTATAGAGATGACACTAGTAAGCGGACCGAGCTTATGCGTCCGATGCTAGGATCAACCTAATTCACAAAACGTAATGCATCCTGGGTTACATCTTGAGAGCTTATTCATGGTGGCTCGATGGATAGAATCTCGGTAGTCGAGCTTCCGTATCCAAAGGGCAACAGAATTCCGAGGATAGCAGAGCTTATTGCTATTCTACGGTTGGTGATATAGAAATTCTACAAGAAATAAACAAGTACTTTTATTAAGTTTCTTTCCAAGGACTAGCGAATGATTCCTTAATCATCTTTCTTTTATTTGTTATTCTTTTCATTTTTCTTTAAACCAATTCCCCATTCGTCTTTTACTTTATTTTGCTTATCAAATAACCTATCAATTACACAGCTCTCTGTGGGAACGATCTCTTACTACCGCTATATTACCAGTTAATTAGTAGGAAATATCTTGAATAATTTGTTGTGTAAATTTTGCAGTGGCACTCGAGCTGCTGGATGATTTGATGAAACGAGGAATAACAGGGAGTTGTTGGCACTGCATTGTCGTAATCAAGCCAGTACCCATGTTTTCTACCACCTTCAATAACCTAATGACCCATTCGAATTCGAGTTTCATTTTAATCAACAACCATCATGATCAATCATGATCATCAGCATCAAGAACATCCACTGCAATCAAGAACTGAAACTTTCAGTTCGTGTAAAGAAGAGGACGGGGTGCCCTTAGTAAAATGGTTGATGCCTTTAAACACTATTTGAACTTTAGCATCCCCCCTATTGTAAAAGACTGGACTGCCTTTAGCAGTTCCCTTGAATATGACAGCCCATTAGCGGAATGACTACCCCTTAACGATCAGTGAGGATGCCAATAACACTTCTCTTTGAAATGACCATTTAGCCCTTAGTCTTCCAAGTTCTTGTTTTGCTCATAACTTCTTCATACGAACTCAGAATGACTCCGTTCTTTCGCCATTGTCATCATCTTCTCGTCCTCTACACAATGAAAAGTAGAAATCTTGTATTTGAACGAGTTCCATTTGGTCTTTGGCCCTTCTCCACTTATAGCTAGCTTCTTTCCTTGCACAATTAAGTACAAATTCACTTCTTTTGGATGATTTACCTAACAAAACACAAATAAGAGAAAACAAGCGTAATATACAATAATTTGCAAGAAACCCAACAAATACTAGCATGGAGTTGACACTAAATATATGTGAAATATGCACTTATCAAATTCCCCCACACTTGCCTTTTGCTAGTCCTCGAGCAAACTAAACTAGACTACAACAACTCCGTTTCGCCGAGGATACTAAGCACTTTTAGCGGAATGTAACAAGCCTTTAAACCCCTAGGTGTCCCTAGTGGGACGAGTTATAGTCTCGTGAGGGCTTACGAGAGATATACCCACAAAACCTGCTCCAACTTCAAAGCTGCCCAGCTTCCCAAGCATCCAAAGAGCTATGAGGACATAGAGTTTCTGCATGCTAGTAATAAGAAGTTAGAAATACCAAAGAACATATTCTCATTCTTAAATGTTGAGTGAGAAATAACCACACCACAATGAGAGAATGCGTGTTTAAGAGCGATCAATAAGCATTTCGCCTCGACTTCTGCCTCACTTAAAAGGATTTTATGATAATTGCACTCAATAAGACAGCTTTTTTATGGGTCTCACATGTGTGTAGGTAGGAATGAAGAGACAAATCCTACACACGTTGAATAGTGGGAAGGAAACCCTCCGAAATATTTCTGGAGACTCCAGGTGTGTGGATGAGAAACGAATCTAAACCCTAAATAATGCACTCGCACGGGAGTACTTTTGATTCGAGAGATCAACTGTACAAATCCTAGCCTAAACCAAGAAATGGTCGCTCCGTGCTTGCTTCGGTCACAAAGTGAAGGAGAAGGGTTGGTCTTAGGAGGGAAGCGAAGAGAGTGTTGAGACCGAATGATTAATTCGAAGATGTGGCTTGTTTTATGACTTGTATCGTAAAGTGGAACCAGTTTGCGAGTGAAAAGCTATCGGTTCTTGGTGATTTCTCGGATACTATGTTGTTGCCGACCAAAACTTGTCGCTTGGTGGAAATAGGTGAAGCCTATTTATACAAGTCATATTGAAACATACCCCGGTATCGTAGGGAAGTGGAAACGATTGAGTGGTGGAAGAATGGAGTAACGCATAACCGCCAGAACCCATGCTTCCATGATGAAGGAAGTGGATCCGTTTACACCTGTTACTTCTTGCCGCCATTAATTGTCCTACTTCATGACACTTTCCTATAACGGGTGTATTGCACGCCGCATGTTGTAAACCGCCAGACCAATACCCTGATGAGTATCCCCCAGTTTGTGACATATTTGATGTCTCGAGTGTTTTCGTGGAAAACATGTAGCATTTGCTACGTGTGGCAATTTAAAATCAAGAGGTTTGTCGTAGGAAAATGGCATGTAATGCCATTAGGCTCTGCCTTGGCCGGTCACCTAAATCTTGCCACAAGTCCGTTAGTTCGGTGGCGAACTTCGATGGCCGAGATCGCATCTCATGAGGAAGGGTAGCCATTGATTATAGCTACCTTGTGTTGGCGCCGGATAATGGCGCAGTGGGCATTTTGGTGTATGCCCGTTGGCAATGCGGCATGGCTGGCATGGCTCGTGCATGCCAAGGCACGGCAGGTAAGTGGCGCCCGGCGTAGCCATGCCCACTAGATTTAGCGGGTTAGTCGCCTAAAACTTGCTACAAGTCTGTCAGCTCGGTGGCGAACTTGGATGGCTGAGATTGCAATTCAGGAGAGAGGGTGGCTGTTGATTATGGCCACATTTTTTTGGCACCTGTTAATGGCATAACGGCAAGATAAGCATGAAATGAATGGGCATGCGCCTACGGCATGGTGGCATAGCCGCGTCACGTGGCGTTGTGGCATGGCCACGCCCGTGGCTTGGCGGCGTGGCCAAGGCTAGGATTTGGCACCGTGGCCAAAGTTAGGCTTGGCGGCATGGTCAAGGCTAGGATTTGGCGCAAGTGCCAAAGCTAGGGCTTGGCGGTGTGGCCAAGGCTAGGATTTGGCGTCGTGACCAAAGTTAGGGCTTGGCGGCGTGGCCAAGGCTAGGATTTGACGCTGTGGCTAAAATTAGGGCTTGGCAGGCGTGGCCAAGGCTAGGATTTGGCGCCGTGGCTAAAGTTAGGGCTTGGCGGCATGGCCAAGGCTAAAGTGGCTCGTGGCATTTTTGTGGACTATGACCAAAAATTAGGGTTTTCGCTAAAAAGTCTTTGTTTCGATCACGAAATCCTACTTAGAGTCTGTTATGGCATTGGCCACGAATAGAAAGTGGATTAGCATGTAGTAGCGTCATTTGTGGCACATTGGCATGTTACTGCGACAGAGTGGCATGTTTGCATGTCGATTAATATGTTGTTGCGGAAGGGCGCGTTTGGCTTGCCAGTTAGTATGGTGGTGCGGGGTACGTTTGGCCTTTAATGTATGGTGGAGAGTTTAGAGCGGCTTGATTGGTCAAGAAAAGGGCCGGCCAAACATAAGGCGCGGCCACACCTCAAGTGCTCGTGTCGTATTTTAAAGTGACCTGATTGGTCGGTAGGAAGGAGAGGGGCCGGCCAAGCATGGGCGTGGCTACACTTCTGGTGTGAGTATGGCGGCTCTGGAGCGACTCGATTAGTCGATGGGAAATGGGGCCGGCAAGTATGGGCTTGACCACAACTCATGGGAGTATGGCAGGTTTAAAGCGACTTGATTGGTCGACAAAGGAGTAAGGGCCGGTTAGGTAGCATGGGGCGTGGCCAAGTGGCACCGGTTAGCCTATGGCATGGCCACGCTTCCCTCATTATTGCTCCTACTCATGACTATATTTATTCTTTTCTTTTTCTGACCAAGTATTTTGTGCAAGGGCCTTAACCTTGGTACTTGGAGGTCGGTGCTACTCTACTGCGAGTGAACACAAATCTTTCATGCCATACCAATATTAAGGGTTCTGCCAGGAACATAAGCACAAGAAAAGTACTCAATGACAGTTCAGACATTTGTGAGTAATGCGGTTAGGAGCTTATACACTCATTAGGCTCTATACTAGTGAACAGTTCATCCAGGAACTTGAGTTTCGATATAATATGAAGAGAGAGACATAGGTACTCGTCAGATTTTGATATATTCTCCAAATTCCCTGCGGAATATAGAAATATCAATGTCTACTACATCTGATGTCGGGTCATGTAGATAGACTTTTACAAATTTAGCCATAAGTTAAAAACCACCATCAACACAAGTATATGCTCGACTTGCCGAGAGACTTTGAGAATTCCTTCAAAGCGTACGACATGGTTTTGTTCGTATTCTCCTAATGCTTACGGAATCGAAAAAAATGTTCTCGGGCATTCCCTTTTCCATTGTAGAGTGTAAACGTTGGAGAAGTGTAGCCCTTTGGTAGAGGAATTCTTTGCGTAGCAGGCGGGATACGGAGGTTGGTGACGATGGACGATGATGTCCCGCTTTCCTCGATCCTCCGTAAAGCGTTCCCAGATCTTCACGAGTGATGAAACCCGTGGACTCTTTCTCCGGTGGGTTATCCGCAACTTCGGGACTTCATCATCATCCACCACGTGAATTGGAGAGATTTCGGGATCAACTTCTTTGGCTTTTCCTTTCTCTGACCCGTCCTGAGTTTTCTCTGACATTTTGTTTGTGAGAGTTTTGATATAATTGCATAACTCCTTCTAAGTGGTAGCCATATCAGTCTGATTTTTGGCGAGAACTTTCTGGACCTTCATGAGATCGGCTATGGTAGGCGTATTTTCACTGATTTCATCTGGAGACCGGCTGAAGAGAGGATTAGTTCCGATGTTTATTTGAGGAGGAGTGGTACTCTTAGTGCCGTTGTTGGAAGCGGGAGTAGTTTCTGGAGTACCACCACTATTGCTAATGCTAGCATTGTTCGGGCTAGGGTTTGTAACTGAGCCTGACCTAAGATCAACCATTTTATGAAAGTTTGAGATTGCAACCGAGAGATTAATGTCCCACTGTGGTTGCCAATATGTAGATGAGGAAAAACGATTTGCTATTTTTTTAGGGAATGGAGAGATGACCGTGTGGACGGAGGCTCCTCAACCGAGCAAACTGCCTAACCTCAAACAGATGCACTGCACGGGAGTGCTTTGAGTTCGAGAGATCAATTTGTAGGATTCCTACCTAAACCAAGACAATGGTCGCTCCGAGTCAATTCGGTCACAAAGAGGGAAAAGGGTTGATTTGTAGGAGGGAAGCTGAGAAGTGTGTGAGATCAATGATGATCAAGGATTATGAATGTGTTTAAGGTTTCTGCAGCTTTTAAATGAATCATTGAGTTCGAATAAGTTCTGTCGATTGATTGAATTCTTGAGAGTGATGCTTGGATTAGAATTCTTCTGTTGTTCAATCTTGGATTCAGATACTTATTTATATTGCCAGAATAGTAGACACATTGATCTCCAGTAAGTGCGACGGTTGCTCGAGTGAAGGAGTGGGAAAGTGGGAAATCGTGGTTTAACCATTTCCAGGTCGTGCGAAGACTTGGTTGATTGTTCACCCATTACTTTTCTAACTCCCTCAATCAAGCTTGCACGACTTACTCATATTTCTCACACTTTGAATTTGCTTTCCTTTCTTCTAGACAGATTTATAACATAATAGTAGCCCATGAAAATATTCATTCTTTTAAAAATAAAAAGCAAGAACTGGTGGTTTAAGGATAAAAATTGACATGTCTAAAGCTTTTGATAGGGTAAACCTAAATTTTCTTTCTCCGCCTTAAAGATGTATGTTTGCTAATAAAGAAATGTATTTCTAAAACTACTATTTCAAGACTTTTAAATGGCTCACCCGGAGAACCTTTTCATCCTTCAAGAGGATTACGTCAAGGAAATCCTCTCTCCCCATACTTATTCATAATATGTATAGAAATTTTCTCTAGACTTCTTCTTCATCGGAAAGCAATAAAGTTTTACATGGAGTCAAGATAATCCCTATGAGTGAACCAATCTCCTATCTTTTTTTCGCAGATGATTGCCTACTATTTGTGAAAGCCGATCTAGTAGAATGTGCAATTTACTAGATACAATTTCTATTTGTAGTTAGGCATCGTGCCAACTTATCAATTTTGAGAAGTCGGGTGTTTTCTTTAGTAAAAAGTGGAACCAAAACATTAGAGACGGATGTTTAAGTTTCTAAAAATAAAACATATAAACCTTAGAGACCCATATTTAGAAGCTCCACTTTTTATGGATAGATCCAAAATTAAAACATTTTCCCCGATCCGGAAAGGATGGAATCAAAATCAAAGGCCAGTTTCATTCAATTTATCAAACAAGGATTTAACGTGTATTCCCTAATTTAGTTAGGGTCCATCTGAGTTAATCTTTCTTAAGAGTGTGATTCTTATCTTTAAAAAGATAAATATTAATCACTTTATCACCTGAAATTGAGAATGAAAGTAATGGAGGCGCAGCCATGGTGGATTCAGATCCAGACGAAGGAAGAAAGAAGGGTGTTGCTCGATATTAATTGTGAATCAATGAGAAGAAGAGAAGAGAATGGATTCGATTTGGTGTTGCTACTGTTTATGATTTAGGGTATGAATTTCAAAGGAGAAGAACAAATTCGGGGTTTGGTAGAAATTCACATTAAGGATGAAATTTGGGAGTTCGATTGAATTGGGTTTTCAGTGGTATTGATCTTGGATACGAAGGAGAGAAGAAATCATTGATGGTCAGAGCAAAGTGGAAGATGGTGTTCTCAAAATCGATGGGTTCGAGATGAAGAACCAGGGGTTTTGATGATTTCGCAGAATCGAAGAACTAGATTGTTTGCGAGATGGGTTCAAGTTATGATAGTGTTGGCAAGGTATGAAATTGAGATGGGGTTCGACCTGAGTCAAAATTGGATGGATGGAGGATGAGGAAAAATGGGTTTTGGCTCGGGATTGAACTGAAACAAGAGAAATGATGAACTCATATGAAGATTTCGCTATACATGGAAGAGTTATGATGTTGTTGAATGAAGAAACAGAAGGCGTTTTGTCCGTGGATTCATTGAGGTGGTAGAATTGAACTCGTACGGAATGAAGAGAAGGAGCTACTAGCTTTGTTTGCCGGGGAAATGGTGGTGTTCATATTGCAGAAATGGTGAAAATGCGATAACCGTGGTGATTATCATGGGTCAATGCAAAGTGTTGATGCGAGGTTATTGGGAATGATTAAATGGATGTGAAGCCTGCATTTGGAATTAACATGGTGGCTTGAGATTGAGCGGTTACGGCATGTGAACGAAGTTTGTAAGTTTAATTGCATTGCTCACCGTAGGGGCCGAGGTTGGTTTGGTGCTTAAAGCTCAAGCTCGGTTGGGTGAATATGGTTGTTGCAAGGAGTTGTGGCTGGCGGTGATGGTTGAAGAATGTGTGAATTGCGGTAATGGCTCTGTGATCGAGAACGAAGATGTTGCTTTAAAGTAGGGTGTACAGAATGCCCAGAAGCCTGCGGCCTGCCATGTACCACCCGGGTCCGAAGGAGCCCATGGGCTAGCCCGGCCTGCCCGATAATTATAAGTGGGCGGACCCGGGTTTTTGTTCAAATATTGGAGGCAAGCTTGTTAGCTTTGCCCCGTGCTGTTTAGTTACCTTTGCTGATAATAGCCTCGAATAAAGTGTTCTACTAGTTTGATGGATTTCTCAAGAACTTAAATTTTATATGTGGACAAGTTATTGGGGTTAGAAAAATTAATTACATTTCACAAAGAATGAATATGAATTGCTTGAACTATCATTTGAACGAGTTACGATATATATCATCATTCATCAAGCCAAAAAAAACAAACATATATACTTTAAAATTTTGAATTATCTCTTGGGCCCGAGGGCCCGGCAGAACACCTTACTCTGTATTGTTTCACGGGTATGGACGGGCCATGGGCATTAAATTTTTGTTATTTCCCGGCCCGGCCTGTTAAACTTAATGGGTAGTAAGGACTACAAGCCCGTCCGGCCCGGCATGAGCTATAATCGGGCTTGGGCTGGCCTGCCGGCCCGATGTACACCCCACTTTAAAGAAAGAGAGAAATGGTCTTTGTGCGGCTTTGCAGATGGTTGTATTAACTGCCAAGTGGTGGTACAAAGTAATAGGATTTGGAATTGTTGGAGATGGAGATTGTTATGGGTACGGGTTGAAATATTCTTGCGAGATGGAACTGCATTGAGACAAAGAAGCTTGCGGATTGTAAGAATAACAAGACGAATGGGTTTCGCAGTTTAGTCCTGAACCGAAAGCGGGCATGGAATTGGTGAAGAATTGAGTGAAATGAAGAAGTTATATGAGTCTGCAATGATGGAAATGACTCTGTTGGTGGAAGATGAGATGAGATGGGTTATTCGGATGAAAAGTTGGCGGAATGATTGAGCATTGTTAGATGTATACTAGGAATTGCAGGAATGAAGTGTAAATGGCATGGAATCGGCCGGAGAATGTTCAGATAACAGTCAGAGCTCGTCCGGAATCGGAGGCCGGCGAGTTAACTCAGCGATTCAGTGAGTGACCCAGTAATCTGTGCGCCTTAATCTGACTCGTTAAAGGTGACGACGACTACAAAAGACCGTTAGTTTGACTCAAGCGACGGAGTAGCATATTCCAGTGACCGTCGGGGGTATATTCCGTTCAACTTCCTACTGCGACACCGGACTTCGGGCGACCAATTCCCGCGAGAGATTTTCACATGGGTTTTAACGCACTATGGGCTTGGTGGACCACTTGGAGATGGGTTTGAGAAGACCTAATATTGGAAAGAGTATCCTTTTGGAAGGAGAGAAGCATATAAATAGAAAAGTCTTTCTCTAAACCTAGATATCTCCATTAGGGAGCCTTCTTCTACTTTTGTTTTCTAAGGTTTCACATGATAGTTCTTCTTTGCTTTCTATGATGATTTCCAAAAACACAAGTAATTGATTTTGTTATTGGTTAAAGATGTAGTTGGATTTTGAAAACAATTTATGATTTTTATGAATCAGTTTTCTCTCAATATTATCGTTTGATTTCTACTGCTTATTACAATTGCATGATTGACGTATTGCAATTTGATTGAATGTTTGTTTAGTTAAGTCTAGAATTGATTGAACTCACATCCATATCTATAGCTAATTTAAGGTTCATCATCGAGCGATAACCTTGAATACGAGTAGTATGATATGATTATGGTTTGTAGTGATACATCCTTGTAATCATATGTAGAAATTGACCTTTGTTCGAATTGTGTGCGCAATACATTAAAATTGCATTGATTAGCCTATTTCTGAAACTTAATGCTCCTAGGAATTGAACTTAATTAGCGCAAGGCGTTAGGTTATTCTTTAGGTAGAATTCACATGCACAGCTCTAATGTGTGTGTTGATGACTTAGGAAATTTACGGAGTATTCTTGCAATAAGATATTCTAGGGCTTTTGATGATAGCGAGATTAAATACGAATTCTATTCATATATTCAAAAACTTGTTTACAATTGAAGATGAAACCTTTATCCAATATTTTCACACCTTTGCGTGTTTATTTCTTTGTTTGCTTTTACTTTACTTTCAGATTATAAAAATCAGAAAATCCCCCCTTGTTACCTATATGAAACCATAACATATTGACAACCCAAGACCTCTCTGTGGGAACGATCCTTTCTTGCCCTTGCTTCATTATATATTTTGAGTAGTAAGAAAGTGTAATTTATTTTTGACGCATACGAAAGCGATCAGCAGATATGAGATTTTTTTTACTGCAACAACAATGTTAAAGGTAGTGGGTCTGTGGTTGTTAGTTCAGCGAGAGATGGAGATGGGTTGGCTGAGATTAAGCTACTGTGATAGGTGGGTGACGAAATTATGCACAAAAATTTAATGAAATTGAAACTAAATAGTTCCAGACGAAGAAGCTAGAGTTGGTGGTTGTTGATGGTCGATGGACTCGAACTTGTTCAAACAAGTGGAGTTAGGTGTTGAGAAGGACCGTATGATGGCCGCGATTCAATGGAACTGCAGGTGATGGCAACGAACTGTGGTGCTTTCGACTAGTATGATGCTGCTAGTTTTGGGATTGATGGAGTTTAAATGCACCAATGGAGTAAAAAAGATGACGATGTTTTATCTTTGGTTTGTGGGTAAGCCACGAAAGAGTTGGAGGTACCAAAATAGGAAATGGCGGGACTTTGAAGATGCCCGATGGAGTCCAGGGCTTGGTTCGAGTGAAGTGAATATATATGCAAAGAATTACTCAAGCGCTGTTCAGTGGTGGTTGGCAAGTCAAGCAATGGAGAGTTGGACGTGACCGAGAAGAGTGAATTGGTGTGAGTCCGGTGGTTGTATGCCGATTAAGAAGGACAAAGCCTATTTGCTATGAGCTAATGGAGCGACCGCAATGGGAACTCGGAGATTCAAATGGAGGTCTTTGTTGAAATCATGGTCGATGGCGAGGTCTCGTTGGCTGAATAATTGCAAAGCGAGGATGGTGCTAGTTTGTATGAGGTCTCGTTGGTGATCATTTGCGAGCGAGTGGAAGAAAAATCTTGATTAATGGAGAAGTAACTTGGACGAGTAAATTCACATCGGAGGCTCTTGTATCTCGGTGGTGGCTTTGGTTTGTCTATGAACCGTAGGTACTAGAATGAAAGAATTGATTGGCAACAGCAAAGCTTAATCAGAAAGACTTCCACCATCTCGTTCGATGAATGGAGTTGAAGTTAGTGGTCGAGCAATAATAGTTGGTTTACTTGGTTTCGGAAGGAGCATGTAGCCGGATAAAGATTAAGTTGGACTTCGAAGTTGCCGTGTTGTGGTCCTGACAGTTTGAAGGAGAGTTGGTGCTGATTGGCTAGAGAGTTTGCTGTGGTCGAACTGAGGAAGGCAAATGAGACGTGAGAACTTGGAAATGACTGACACAGATGGCTAGCTGACAAAGGATGGAAATTGTTGAAGTGATCGGACTTTGGTAATGACTAGAGTTTATTTTGGTATTTTATGTCTTTGTAGGTGTTTTTGGAGAAATAAACGAGAAATAAACATGTGTGGAGAAATCGGCTCGAAAAAGTTGATAAAGGCACCGAAGGATACTTACTATTCGGACTCTCGGTTGGATAAGGGGCATCTCAATTACTAAGGGGTACTCTAATTGTTATTTACACCTCACGGCTATTGATGTGATTTTGAAGTTGTTTTTGAAGTGGTAGTAAAAGTTCGTTCAACTCGGGCTTGTAAAGGTTTGATTTAAGAAAATACTAAAAAACAAAGAAAATATATTCACAAGATTGTCACGATAACGAGAGGTACTGAGACTCAGGATTCCACCAAACTTCACAATCAATTGGTTCATACAATGATTCATAACAATTTTAGCTCTTTTCTATACTCTATTTCTTTGCCAAAAGTATATTTTATAAAGCATTAGATGTAAATCATAAGCATAGTGCATCAAGAGTTCTTAGACTAAGCATACACTATCAAACAAAATCACAAATAATCAATGAAAATCATAAATCGATTAAAAATCAATGCAGAAAGTCATTAGAATCAATTATAATTACCAAACAATTGTGAACTTGGCTTCCTCCGTCATCCCAAAGTGTTGGGGGTTTAGCTCCTCATGCTCAAAACGCACCCAAAAGATAGAAACATGGCTCAAAAAAGGTGTTTTTATTGAGAAATAATATTATGCAAAATGAGTTTGTAACAGAGATATATTTGTTACTGAGAACTCATCATTACCAGAGAGCCTTTTGTTACAGAGAAAACCCTAACAAAATTAATTGTTGCAGAACTGTTACAAAGGTATTAAATTTGAAAGAATAGCTCACGGTTTCGCAACTATCTTTAAGTGTTTTTCTCTGGTTCTTCTTCCTCTTCTCCTAACTCGCTTTCTTGCAGCTTTTGTTCTTGACTCGCAGCTTCCTATACTTCTCTAACAACCCCAAAACTCTCGACTAAGTCTCGACAACCTTCTATAACTCTCGTACACTTTATATAGCCAACAGGTCGATTTAATCTCCAAGAAATCTTCAATACTTTTCTTGCTCTTCACGGCCAAGTCACGGAGATGTCTCCTTTCTTCTCTCTGTACGCGTCTCTGGGTTACTCAAATCTTCCCAAACTCTCCCGTATGCTCCAAACTCTCTCCAAACGGTAGAGTTAATCCTATCCGTCAATACACTTCCCATGTTTCACGTAATCTCCAAGTCAATCCAAAAATTCCGAGTATATCTCACTATCCTGACTTGTCGAGAATCAAGCAAACTCTCATGTTTTTCCGAATATTAAGACATTACCAACCCTGTTTCGTTGAAACAGCAGCTTTCCAAATAATTTCCCGATAAAATTCCTACCAAATATCCTTTTGATTCTTGCCTGAAATACCCGTGAGTATATCTCTTTGTTTCGATTCAAACCAATATCTGGGCCATGTTTAATCGAACAAAACACCCATGCTAACCCTGTTTGAACTTAACAGACCCAAACCAACTCTTTCATGTGAAGAAATTCCGACGAAAACTCCACAAACTCTCGCCTAAAATTCCCGTGAAATGGTCATGCCCCTGTTTTGAGTCATCTCGATGATTCGGCCAAATTCGATCAAAACAAAACCCATTACCAGCCCTGTTAGACCAAAAGGAAGATACCCATTTAATTTTAGCCCTTTAGTCTCATTATAGATCGCCCAAATCGCAAACCCTAATCTTTCCTTAGAAAACCAATTTTCCCGCCTTTTCCCGATTTGAATTCTTGAAGATGATCTCCCCTTATCCAGACCAGGGGTGAGAATAGCAGGTGAGGTATAATAGCAATTAGGGTACCCCTTATTAGTGGAAAACCCCTTAGTAATTTAGATGCCCCTTATACCTACAAAGACATAAAAAGCCATAATAAATACGAAATCGAGCACTAACAATAGATACAATTGAGATTATATCAGGCACAAAAATGTGTCTATCAAATACCCCCAAACTTATTATTTGCTAGTCCTCGAGCAAATCAAATCAAAAAAATAAAATCCTAACTCACTGTCATAGTCATCGCTCTGGTTTGCATTTAGCATATGCAACAAGCCTTTAAACCCTAGGTGGCCCTAGTGGCCGAGTTATAGTCTCGGGAGGGCTTACCGAGATATACCCACAAAACCTTTACACCGGACCACTATCTATTTACGCAGAACCTTGGAAGGCACTAAAGAATCTCCTTGGTTGGCATACTTATTGATTACAGGAGGAAGTACCCCGATGCGAAATTCCAATTGTTGTACACGAGTTTGCACTCAAGCATACTAAAATTCATATATAAGTCACAGAGCTCTACTCATATAGTTTCTGGACATCATAACCTTAGTCAACCAATCACATGGATAGATTATGAGATGGATATAGAAAAACATAGATGGTTTTGATGTTGACTAAGGTGAATGGTGTTTCCCATATCCGTCCAAGGCCACCGCCAAAATGAACCTATCCTAATGGATCGAGATACTTGATGCGGACTAATATCAACGCACCGGCATATACAAGGGAACCAATAGTGGTCGATAATCCTAACTCTAGGTCAACTCAGTGGCATATACAAGGGTTCCGGTGGTCGACTTTATTGAATTTTTATTTTTTTATTTTTTTTTGGTATCTCAATCACTCTATTTCACCCCAAGCAGTGGTAACAACTTGAATCGTGAGCCCCACCTAATCACTTAGAGAAACATATTTTAAAGAAAACAAAATAAAAATAGAAGTGAAAAGGATTCAACGAGATATGGCGAAACTACCATGTTTTTTTCTTTAATTCTAACACCCGAGCTCTATGCTTTTATGAATAGACTCTTTAGATGTTTCCATCTAATCAGATTGGTTCCTCAACTCCTACAACCAAGATGCTTCCATCCACTTAGATTGGTTAGTGTCATCCTTAATAAGCATAAATTTCTAGGCTCGGAGTTATTTATTGCAACTAAAAAGTTTCTCCCATACCCCCAAACTTAAATCTAACATTGTCCTCAATGTTCTAAAGATAAAATTAAAAGCATGAACAAGGAGAAACTGTACCATTTGTAGTAAAAGAGTTAAGGAAAGATATTACCGTGTCGCATGAATATTGGGTTACCTCCCAAGAAGTGCTAAGTTTAAAGTCTTGACCGCAGACTAAGAAAGGATTAGTCACCTTATAAAATCATAAAGTAATAGCCAAATATCTCATGAGTCATCAAAACCAAATAGAGCTATCACAAGTAAAAGGAATCTGCAACATGCAATGGACAAATAAAGCAAACCCTTGTCTAGTTTCCTGTTTAAGACAACTACATCTAGCTGTGGTTCAGGTTCAGGCTCTATAACTGGGTCGAGATAAAATGTTTTCATGTGCTGGAATTCCTCAAATCTAAGATCCGGTTTAGGTTGTAAAGTCCTCGTAAAAACTCAAATAAGAACTTAGAAGCACATAATAATAACCCGAATAATTATGGATCCTTAAAGTCAATCGTTTTGACTCACACAATTGACCACGATGAAATCAAGGTCAATCATAAGAAAATGTGTCGATACTAATTTCCTAAAGTACTTGGGCCCAAATTGACACATCTGAAACTTATACGTTCCCACAATTGGTTGAAAAATATTTGGTGGGAAAACAAAGTCAATCTGGGTATCATAGCCTGAATAAACCACATCAACCAGAGGATGGGTTTCTAATAACTGAACTTCCTTATGGACATCACTAGGTTCAGGAAAACGTGTATGAAGATAATCTTTTAAAATGGTTGAGGCACATATGTCAAGTCCCAAGTAAGGGACCTTTCTAAGAGTTAAAGCACATGGAGAATGATAATCACCCCCAAACTTAGAGTTTTCAAAGTGTCTCTAGAAAGACTAGTCACGACTTCCCCTAATTTCTAGGTCATCGATTCACGAAAATGGTCAATTGATTCTTCTAAGTCAGGTTCATCCTCACTCATCTCTACGAGTTCATTTTCTTTGTCTAAGGCAAATGTTTCTAAATCGCTAGACTTTAAAACAAGTATTCTCGAGAATAAACTCGTTCCTCAAAACTATCATCAGCTTCGTAATCATAAGGAAATACTACATCGTCTAAAACGGGGGTATCTCTAGTCAAATACTCGTCCTTTTGAATAGGTGAATAATTATTAAAATTATTTGGATTTGAACTAGAAACATTATCATTATTAAGTTCAATTGGAGTAAAAAATTCTTGATCACTATGCCTACTTATTTCAAATTCTTCATCAACACTATCCTCATCATAATCATCATTATAATAACATGAAAATGGTTGAACTCATCTAAACAAGTAGTGTTACCAATTTTATCCTCGCCATCTTGATTATGCAAATAACTATCCTCATTTTCAAGGGTATTATTGGAAACATTGTATTGGAAATCAAGATTATTTCGAGCAATTCTTTCGTTCGTCTCAGCTTATCATCTTGAGGAATTCCCCCTATAGAAAGTTTTCTTTCGTCATAAACTAAGTTATTCATCTTAGCTAACTTACGTGTCGACTCCTCTAATTTCTGAGAGACTCTTCTAAAGGAGAAATATAAGAATTTTGCTCGTATGATCCGTGCGTGTGTGGATAGTAATTGGGCTCATCATGGTATGAGCCATAACCTTGAAAAGGCTGATGTTCCCAACCACTATTCACACTATGGTCAAAGTAGTAACGTCCATTTTGAAACTCAGCCGGATATTCGTTGTATTGGCTATTGTAATACCAGTTCGACATTCTATTGCAGGGGTATGAGTTGCCACACAGAATAAAACCCACTGACAGGGGATTCGTGGGGTGGATAGAGTCTTACCTCCCGTACGCACGGCGATGAACCGTTGAAGTTGACTCGTGCCACCGACTCCTATGTCGATTGTACGAACCCGAGGGCCGAGACAAAAGATCGTAAATCGTCGTCCTTCCCTACAAACAGATTTATATTTAATTTTTAACCCTTCCTTAGGGTTTCAAAAAATAATGTCCAAGTCCAAAAATAAAAATGTCCAAAAAGGAAAAGAAAATTTACAAAAATAAAACCCTATTTACAGCTTTCTAAAAATAAAACAAAATAACTATATACAAAATCTTCTTCTTTACTCCTTTCGATTCCTCTTTTCTTTCCTTCTTTGGCGATGCTTTCCTTTTATAGCACTTTTTCTTTCCTTGTAGCTTCGCTTCAAATCTGAAAAGAATCGAAAAACACCAAAACGCGTAAAAAAGAACAAAAAAATAAAAATAAAAATAAACCTAAAACAAATCTAAATACAAGTCCGCGTCGGCGGCGCCAAAAATTGATGTGGTTTTGAAGTTGTTTGTAAAGTGGTAGTAAAGTTCGTTCAACTCGGGCTTGTAAAGGTTTGATTTAAGAAAATACTAAAAAACAAAGAAAATATATTCACAAGATTGTCACGATAACGAGAGTACCGAGACTCGGGATTCCACCAAACTTCACAATCAATTGGTTCATACAATGATTCATAACAATTTTAGCTCTTTTCTAGACTCTATTTCTTTGCCAAAAGTAGATTTTATAAAGCATTAGATGTAAATCATATGCATAGTGCATCAAGAGTTCTTAGACTAAGCATACACTATCAAACAAAATCACAAATAATCAATGAAAATCATAAATCGATTAAAAATCAATGCAAAAAGTTATTAGAATCAATTATAATTACCAAACAATTGTGAACTTGGCTTCCTCCGTCATCCCAGTGTTGGGGTTTAGCTCCTCATGCTCAAAACGCACCCAAAAGATAGAAACATGGCTCAAAAAGGTGTTTTTATTGAGAAATAATATTATGCAGCGAGTTTGTAATGTAGATATATTTATTACTGTAACTCATTATTCTGAAACCATTTGTTACAGAGAAAACCCTAACAAAATTAATTGTTGCAGAACTGTTACAAGGTATTAAATTTGAAAGAATAGCTCACGGTTTCTGCGACTATCTTTAAGTGTTTTTATCTGGTTCTTCTTCCTCTTCTCCAACTCGCCTGCAGCTTTTGTTCTTGACTCTGCAGCTTCCTATACTTCTCCTAACAACCCCAAAACTCTCGACTAAGTCTCGACAACCTTCTATAACTCTCGTACACCCTTTATATAGCCAACAAGTCGATTTAATCTCCAAGAAATCTTCGATACTTTTCTTGCTCTTCACGGCCAAGTCACGGAGATGTCTCATTTCTTTTCTCTGTACGCGTCTCTGGGTTACTCAAATCTTCCCAAACTCTCTCGTATGCTCCAAACTCTCTCCAAACGGTAGAGTATAATCCTATCTGTCAATACACTTCCCATATTTCACGTAATCTCCAAGTCAATCAAAAAATGCCGAGTATATCTCACTATCCTGACTTGTCGAGAATCAAGCAAACTCTCCCATTTTCCGAATCTTAAGACATTACCAACCTTGTTTCGTTGAAACAGCAGCTTTCCAAACAATTCCCGATAAAATTCCTACCAAATCTCCTTTTGATTCTTGCCTGAAATACCCGTGAGTATATCTCTTTGTTTCGCTTCAAACCAATATTTGGGCCCTGTTTAATCGAACAAAACACCCATGCTAACCCTGTTTGAACTTAACAGACCCAAACCAACTCTTTCCTGTGAAGAAATTCCGACGAAAACTCCACAAACTCTCTTTGAAATTCTCGTGAAATGGTCATGCCTGTTTTTGAGTCATCTCGATGATTCGGCCAAATTCGATCAAAACAAAACCCATTACCAGCCCTGTTAGACCAAAAGGAAGATAAATTTTAGCCCTTTAGTCTCATTATAGATCGCCCAAATCGCAAACCCTAATCTGCTGCCTTTGAAAACAAATTTTCCCGCCTTTTCTAGATTTGAATTCTTGAAGATGATCTCCCCTTATCTAGACCAGGGGTGAGAATATCAGGTGAGGTGTAAATAGCAATTAGGGTACCCCTTATTAATGGAATACCCCTTAGTAATTTAGATGCCCCTTATCCAAACTGAGAGTCCGAATAGTAAGTATCCTCCGGTGCCTTTATCAACTTTTCGAGCGATTTCTCCAAAAACATTTATTGCCCAAAAATACCTACAAAGACATAAAAGGCCATAATAAATACGAAATCGTGCACTAATAATAGATACAATTGAGATTATATCGTACACAAAAATGTGTCTATCACCTATTGGTACCCTCGTTAGAGGATAGGGCACTCCATCTTCAACATTTTAGAAAATTGATTTTGGGAAATTTTCTTTGCGTGTGAAACTTATCGGATGATTGGAGAACCGAGTTTTAAGGGATTTAGGAAGTGGTTTCGATATTCAAAGTAAGAAGAAACCAAAACAGTCGAAACACGTCAACGGAGTGAGTCGCCGATAAAAATGGTGTTATTTCTTCTCGGAAAAGGACTAGGTTCCGTTTTGGATCAACACGAGTTTGATCATGTTTTGGAGAGATTTAACCCAGGATTTTTATGGGAATAATTAGCTCTGGGGCTTTAATAACAAAACAGAGTTGGTCGATGTCTTGAAATCGAAGAAAGAGCAATTTATCATAATTATCTCGATGATACAGGGAAAGTGGAGATTTCGGTGTTTGATCTGGAAAAGGAAAGTACGTGAAGATAAAGGGAGAATATCTTCCCTGTTGTATTGAGATCAATTTGGAAAGAGTTTCGATGCACTCAGACTCTAATATTGAGGCGTAGAGGAGAAGAAAAACAAGTTAAGTCCGTGACCCACGGAGAAATAAAAGTGAAAGAAATGAAGGATAAACTCGTGGGATTTTTGGGCTGTGATGTATAAAAAGAAGCTATCGATACCTTGGGGGATGAGTCTGGAGTTTAGGGTAGGTTTAGAGCAACAGAAATCGGCTTGCAGAGCGATTAAGATGCAGCTGAAGAGAGAAGAGGAAGAAGAAGATTGCAGCCGACATATCGAAGTGTCGTTCTCAAGAACCCTAATCAAGAACATTAAGCTCAATGCACGATCGCAATCGGTGTCTTATATTCAAACAATTCTCAGAACGGTCCAATAGCCACGCATATCTTCATTTAGCCACACCTTCAGAATACAGTGAACTCGTAACGCCATTACAAAGTGTTGCAGTTATTTGAGTCATATAATATCTTCAATAAAAACACCTTTTGAGCCATGATGTATTATTTTGAGCGTGTTTTTACCATGAAGAGCTAAACCCCATCACTGGGACGACGGAGGAAGCCTAACATCATACATGGGTAATTATATTTAATTCTTATATGACTTTTGCACTAATTAAAATTGAATTATGATTTTGATTAATTAGTTGTCATCTCGTTTGATGGGTCATGCCTGCGTAGATGTATTGATGTCACATGCTTAGGATTTACAACTAATATTTTGAGAATCTTCCTTGGCAAAAATAAGAGTCCATGTCTCTATTTATTGAGCTATAAATGTTAAAATAATTAATATTTTAACCTTATGTTATGAGTTTGGTGGAATCCTGAGTCTCAGTACCTCTCGATATCGTGACAGTATTTTGTACATATTTTCTAGTATTAAGTCTAAAATCAATATTATCAAGTCTGAGTTGAACGAACTTTACTACCACTTTACAACAACTTTCAAAATTACATTAATTTTTGGCGCCGTTGCCGGGGAAAGGAAAACATCGCCAAAGAAGGAAAGAAAAGAGGAGTCCAAGGCGTGAAGAAGGTTTTGTACATATTTATTTTATTTAGACTTTATTTCTTTTTATTTTTAGAAACTGTAAATAGGGTTTCACTGTTGTAATTTTTCTTTTTAGTTTTGGACTTGGACAATATTTTTAAAACCCTAAGGAAGGGTTAAAAAAAAGTTAAATATAAATTTTTTGCAGGGAAGGACGACAGTTACGATACTGTCTCGGCCCCTCGGGTTCGTACACTGACATAGGAGTCGGTGGCCTGAGTCGACTTCAACGGTTCATCGCCCGTCTGGTACGGGAGGTAAGACTCTATCCACCCACGAATCCCCGTCGTTGGGTTTTATTTTGTGTGACAACTCACACCCCTGCAATAGAATGTCGAACTGGTATTACAATAGCCAATACAACGAATATCCGACTGAGTTTCAAAATGGACGTTACAATGTGAATAGTGGTTGGGAACATCATCCTTTTGAAGGTTATGGTCCATACCATGGTGAGCCCAATTACTATCCATACGCCCACCGGTCATACGAGCAAAATTCCTCTCTACTAGAGTCCGTACGTAAGTTAGTTGAGTCGACACGTAGTTCAGCAGAGATGAATAACTTAGTTATGGACGAAAGCAATGCAACGTGTGAACCTTCTTTTCTAAATAAAATCAGGAAGTCATGTGAGTCGACTCAGAAAATGTTGTTAGAGGCCCAGGAAAGAACTGCTCAAGATAGTCATAATTTCCAATATAGTGTTTCCAATAGTACCCTTGAAAACGAAGATAGTTATTCACATAATCAAGATGACGAGGTTAGAATTGGTAACCCTAATTTTTTTAGATGAGGTTCTACCACTTTCATGTTATTACGATGATGATTATGATGAGGATAGTGTTGATGAAGAATCTGAATTATTTAGGCATAGTGATCAGGAATTTGTTACTCCAACTGAGCTTTATAATGATAATGTTATTTCTAGTTCGAATCCAAATAATTTTAATAATTATTCACCTATTCAAAAGGACGAGGATTTGACTACAGATACCCACATTTAAGACGATGTAGTACTTCCTTTTTACGAAGACGATGATAGTTTTGAGGAACGAGTTTATTCTGAGAACATTGTTTTAGAGTCTAACGATTTAGAAACATTAGTCTTAGACAAAGAAGATGAACTCGTAGAGCTTTCAAATATGATGAGTGAGGATGCACCTTCCGATTATAACTTAGAAGAAGCAATTTACCATTTTCAGGATTCCGATGATCTATAAATTAAGGAAATTGTAGATAGTCTATCTAGAGACACCCAAAACTCTAAGTTTGGGGGTGATTATCATTCTCCCCGTGCTTTACCTTTAGCTATTGTAGATATCCCTCACTTGGGACTTGATATATGTGCCTCAACCATTGTGCCGGATTGCCTTCATACTAGTTCTCCAGAACCTAATAATGTCCAGGAAGAAGTTCAGTTGTTAGAAACCCATCCTCTGGTTGATGTGGTTTACCCAGGCTATGATACCAAGATTGATTTTGTTTTCCCACCAAATATTTTTCAACCAATTGTGGGAATGTATGAGTTCAAAATGTGTCAGTTATTAAGTTCTGAGACCAAACCTAATTATTTTAGGAGAATAGAAACGACACATTTGCTTAAGAATGACCACTACTCTCATTGTGGTCAACAGTGTGAGTCAAAACTGATTGACTTTAAGGATCCGCAATTATTCAGGTTATTATTATGTGCTTCTAAGTTCTTATTTGAGTTTTTGGAAATTTACAACTCAAACGGATCTTAGCTTTGAGGAAATGCAACCCATGAAAAATTTTATTTGGACCCATTTATAGAACCTGAACCTGAACCACAACTAGATGTAGTTGTCTTAAACAGGAAACTAGACAAGGGTGTGCTTTATTTGTTCATTTTCTTGGCATGTTGCAGATTCCTTTTACTTGTGATAGCTTTATTTGGTTTTGATGACCCACAGAAATTCTGGCTATTACTTTATGATTTTTATAAGGTGACTAATCCTTTCTTAGTCTGGCTGAAGACTTTAAACTTAGCACTTCTTGGGAGGTAACCCAATATTCATGCGACACGGTAATATCTTTCCTTAACTCTTTTACTTCAAATGGTAACAATTTCTCCTTGTTCATGTTTTTAATTTTATCTTTAGAACATTGAGGACAATGTTAGATTTAAGTTTGGGGGTATGGGAGAAACTTTTTAGTTGCAGTTGCATTATTAACTCCAGAGCTTAGAAATTTATGTTTATTAAGGATGGCACTAACCAATCTAAGTGGATGGAAGCATTTTGGTTATAGGAGTTGAGGAACCAATCTGATTAGATGGAAACATCTAAAGAGTCTATTCATAAAAGCACAGAGCTCAGGTGTTAGAATTAAAAAAAAAAAAACATGGTAGTTTCGCCATATCTCGTTGAATCCTTTTCACTTCTATTTTTATTTTATTTTCTTTAAAATATGTTTCTCTAAGTGATTAGGTGGGGCTCACGATTCAAGTTGTTACCACTTTTAGGGTGAAATAGAGTGATTGAGATAAAAAAAAATATATTATGAAAAAAAAAATAGAAAAAAAGAGAAATTGAGACCGACCATCGACCAACCGGGAATAAATTCAATAAAGTCGACTAACCTGGTACCCTTGTATATGCAAATTGTGTTGACCTATAGTTAGGATTATCGACCACTGGTTCCCTCGTATATGCCAGTGTGTTGATATTAGTCCAGACTAGTATCTCAGTCCATTAGGATAGGTTCATTTTGGCAGTGGCCTTCAGACAGATATGAGAAACACCGTTCACCTTAGTCAACATCAAAACCATCTATGTTTTTCTATATCCATCTCTTAATCTATCCATGTGATTGGTTGACTCCTGTTATGATGTCTAGAAACTATCTGAGTAGAGA
The DNA here is from genome assembly GCA_023531295.1 of Papaver armeniacum. Classification (NCBI taxonomy): domain Eukaryota; kingdom Viridiplantae; phylum Streptophyta; class Magnoliopsida; order Ranunculales; family Papaveraceae; genus Papaver; species Papaver armeniacum. The sequence continues at coordinate 20,969 of JAJJWW010009297.1, read as the reverse complement.
TCTGTGACTTATATATGAATTTTAGTATGCTTGAGTGCAAACTCGTGTACATCAATTGGAATTTCGCATCAGGGTACTTCCTCCTGTAGTCAATAAGTATGCCAACCAAGGAGATTCTTTAGTGCCTTCCCGAGGTTCTCACGAGATAGCTAGGGTCCTGGTAAAGGTTTTGTGGGTATATCTCTTATAGGTTTTGTGGGTATATCTCTTTGTGAGTAAAGGTTCTCGGCCACTAGGGACACCTAGGGGTTTAAAGGCTTATTGCATACGCTAAATGCAATCGACGATGCCTGCGACAGTGAGTTAGGATTTTATTTTCATGTGCTCGAGGACTAGCAAATAATAAGTTTGGGGGTATTTGATAGACGCATTTATGTGTCTATATTAGTCTCAATTCTCTGTAATGTTAGTACTCGATTTTGTGCTTATTTTGGTATTTTATGTCTTTGTAGGTGTTTTTGGAGAAATAAACGAGAAATAAACATGTGTGGAGAAATCGGCTCGAAAAGTTGATAAAGGCACCCGGAGGATACTTACTATTCGGACTCTCAGTTTGGATAAGGGGCATCTCAATTACTAAGGGGTGCTCCACTGATAAGGGGTACTCTAATTGTTATTTACACCTCACGGCTATTGGTACCCTCGTTAGAGGATAGGGGCACTCCATCTTCAACATTTTAGAAAGCTGATTTTGGCGGGAAATTTTCTTTGCGTGTGAAACTTATCTGGATGATTGGAGAACCGATTTTTAAGGGATTTAGGAAGTGGTTTCGATATTCAAAGGAAGAAGAAACCAAAACAGGTCGAAACACGTCAACGGGAGTGAGTCAGGCCGATAAAAATGGTGTTATTTCTTCTCGGAAAAGGACTAGGTTCCGTTTTGGATCAACACGAGTTTGATCATGTTTTGGAGAGATTTAACCCTGGATTTTTATGGGAATAATTAGTCATGGGGCTGTAATAACAAAACAAAAGTTGGTCGCTTGTCTTGAAATCGAAGAAAGAGCAATTTATCATAATTATCTCGATGATACAGGGAAAGTGGAGATTTCGGTGTTTGAGCTGGAAAAGGAAAGTACGTGAAGATAAAGGGAGAATATCTTCCCTGTTGTATTGAGGTCATATTTGGAAAGAGTTTCGATGCACTCAGACCCTAATATTGAGGCGTAGAGGAGAATAAAAACAAGTTAAGTCCGTGACCCATGGAGAATTAAAAGTGAAAGAAATGAAGGATTAACTCGCGGGATTTTTGGCCTGTGATGTATAAAAAGAAGCTATCGATACCTTGGGGGATGAGTCGGGAGTTTGGGGTAGGTTTAGAGCAACGAAATCGCCAGAAGCGATTCGAAAGAGCGCAGCAGAGAAGAGGAAGAAGAAGAGTTGCAGCCGATATATCGAAGTGTCGTTCTCAAGAACCCTAATCAAGAACATTAAGCTGCACTGTAACAGTCGCAATCGTTGTCTTATATTCAAACAGCTCACAGAACAGTCCAATAGCCACACATATCTTCAGTTAGCCACACCTTCTGTAACAGTGAACTCTGTAACGCCATTACAGTGTTGCAGATTCGCTGAGTCATATAATTTCTTCAATAAAAACACCTTTTGATCCATGATTTATTATTTTGAGCGTGTTTTTACCATGAAGAGCTAAACCCCATCACTTTGGACGACGGAGGAAGCCTAACATCATACATGGGTAATTATATTTAATTCTTATATGACTTTTGCACTAATTAAAATTGAATTATGATTTTGATTAATTAGTTGTCATCTCGTTTGATGGGTCATGTATTGATGTCCCATGCTTAGGATTTACAACTAATATTTTGAGAATCTTACTTGGCAAAAATAAGAGTCCATGTCTCTATTTATTAAGCTATAATTGTTAAAAGAATTAATATTTGAACCTTATGTTATGAGTTTGGTGGAATCCTGAGTCTCAGTACCTCTCGATATCGTGACAGTATTTTGTACATATTTTCTAGTACAGTAGAAACTCTTTTAATTAATACTCGATTATTTAATAAACTCTCTTAAATAACAACAATTAGTCTTTCCTTATCTTGTTTTTTCCCTTCAAGCTGCTTTGTTGCAAGGGAATGATCAGGTTGAAGTCTAAAAAATAAACCTGCTTAAGATTAAAATATTTAAATTATTACATCACCAAAACCCTAAATAAAAAATAAAAAAAAATTAATAAAAGACAAACCTGTTTAATCCATATTGAAGACGTCTTTCATTTCAAACTGATCCACTTTGTCTCTTATGGATTTTAATTTTTCCTCCATGCCCTCCATATCAACTGATCCGCTTTCTCCAAAGCGCCGAAATTTTTTAATTCCATATCTTGATTTGAACTTTCCAAGCCAACCTATAGAAAAAGTAAAGTTTGAAGTGTCTTGAGGATACATAGCCTTCATGAACTTTTGTGCCTGTTGGGTGATTAGCTCTCCCGTCATATTTACATTTTCTTGATATTGAAGAACCCACTCATAGAGTGCCTTTTCTAGATCAGGAAATTTTGCAGGTTTGTGTTGCTTAACATCACCTCTTTCAGGAGCAAGAGGTACTCTGAAGATCGCTTAATCGTATTCGATATCGTCCCTTGACTCACATGCAAACCGTAGTTATTAGAAACCCATTCCTGCAATTGCTTTTGAGTGACAGTTGGATTATCCTTGTTGTGCTTGCATAATGCTCTACGAATTTCATCAGTCATTGTTGATTTTTTAACACCTTTAAGATGAGAAGCCATATTGTGTGTATGATTTGTTTGTGTTAGAAATATGATTTCATATTGTATTTATATATGAAATATTTTTTTATTTGATAATAAATAAAAAATTATTTAGAAAATATGACTTGATATTGTGTTTATAAAAAAAATATGATTTGATATTGATATTGTGTTTATATAGGAAATAAAAACTATGATTGGATATTGTGTTTATAAAAATATGATTTAATATTGATATTGTATTTATATAGGAAATATAAAAGATATGATATGGTATTTTGTTTGTATAGATACTAATTATTTGATATGAAATTTATCTATAAGTTAATAAAGTATTAATTAATATATAAATTATTAATTATTAATTTATCGGTTAATTAATATCTCGCTTAATTAATAAATTTTGATGGTCCCGACAGCATTAATTTATAGAGTTTCTACTGTATTAAGTCTAAAATCAATTTTATCAAGTCTGAGTTGAACGAACTTTACTACCATTTTACAACAACTTTCAAAATTACATTAGTAATATGAGACTTTTGTGATAGAATCATATGAAATCAACTCTACAATGGAATTCCCGAATCCCTAACATGTTCGTCACCTTTGATATTTCTTTTGTCCACAACAATTTGATTCGTTTAGCTTAGATTATCCTATATATTTATTTTCTTTGATTAGTATCAGTTAGAGGTATTTTCACACTCCTTGAGGGAACAAACCACATTTGTTGTTGTCTACATTTTCGACACCGTGCACTTGCAGATAAACAAAGTTGGTTCTCCGACACATCAACTTTTTGGCGCCGCTGCCGGGGAGTGGTTGCAAAATACTCTCTTGTTGATATCCTGTATATAGTTTATTTTATTTTTTGTATATAATTTAATTTTGTTTTTCTTTTATTTTTGGGGGATTTTGAGTTTCCCCCCAAAGAAGATACTTATTTTGCATTACCCCCCTTATAAATCGCTAATTGGTGAAACCCCCTCTCTGTTAACTTTTCCGTCATATCTCAGTTAACTGTGCACGTGCAACACGCGTGGTGTTAATAAATTACAAGGCTTTAAAAACCAAAACTATCCTTTAACCCAAATTAGTCTTCTTCTTCATCTCCGTCTGCATCTCCGACCAAACTCTATGTAGTTATTATCTTCATCGACACAAAACTAGTGAAAGCGACCCAAAATAGTATACCGATCAATCAGAAGTGTCTGTAGTTAATCGTCATCACCGATTATCAAAAGAAATAAATAGAGTTCATTAAAAAAAAATAATCGATCCAAATTGGAAACATAGAAACTATCAGATCCAAATTCCTCAAACAAAATTCCCAAATGTTTGAATAAATGAAGATGAGATGGGTGTTGGATCTGTTGATTTTTCTTAATTTACTAGAGGAACTAATTAATCTAGTAACTCGCATTTTTTGTTTAATTTTTTCATCGGTTCATTGAGAGTGTCTTTGGAAAATCTATATTTGGTTAGAATCAAACAAATAAGGAAGTTAGGCAGCAATCATGATATGGGTATTCATGTTTGTGGTAATAAGAATGACTTCCATTATATCCAAGCGATTCTAAGTGACAGAAAACGACCCAAGTTATAATTCACCGGCATCATCATTTTTTTTTTTTTTTTTCTTTTTTCTTTTTTTTTTTTGTGAATTTGAATACTGTTTTATGATGCTCACGGAGTAGGGAAGTGGTGGGAATTTAATTTGATGGGAAGTTTTTCCTTTTTGATCCATTAATTTTGAGGGGAAGATGTGTTGGTGTAAACTTATGTTCTTACTCCTGTTCGAGTAGGAAGTGAAGAAGATGACGATAATGTTAGGTTTTTGTTTACAAATTTGCTTCGAACCGTCGGACTAGAGGTAGAAAAATTAAACGGCTATAAATAATTAGGTGTACAGGAGTATTTATGTCTCACGAAGAATTTATTTATTAATTATGACACCACGCATGTTGCACGTGCAAAGTTAACGGAGCTATGACTGCAATGTTAAAAAAAGGGGGTTTTACCTATTAGTAATTTACAAAGGGGGTAATGCAAAATAAGTATCTTTTTTTAGGGGGAAACACAAAATCCCCCTTTATTTTTCTTTTAGTTCTTTTTACATAACTTATTTGATTTTTCTTAGGTACCTTAGTCCGAAGTGCGGAGATTGGAGTCGATAACGGCTAAAAAATAAGTACTTGATATTCTCGCAAAGCTTTTGCAAGGTGAGTTATTGGGTAAATTTTACTTTGTATTATGGTTTCCAGTGAGTTGGCTTCTTTTATAGCTTTTTGGAATCTTACCAAAAGAGTCGACACGAGGAGGAGTCATCTCGATATTTCACCCGAGGAGTATGCATATGCACCTTCTCATTATCGAAGAACCTGTTTGAGCCACTGTAAATAATGATTGGAATTATTCTCATAGGTATGATCATTCTAGACCTTGTGAAGGTTATGATCATTACCAACCTTACTCAGGTTATGAGACAAATTATATCGATTCCAATTATTATTCACACACATATGAGTCACCATATGAAAGAGATAATCAATCTTTCAGTGAACTATCTTCGTCTCTCGTATCTAGCTTGAAACAGTTGGTCAAACAAAGAATTTCTGCTTGGAACAGTTGGTCAAACAAAGAATTTCTGCCATTGAATCTGCTAAAAGATCTGCTGATAAAATAATTTCTGAACTTATGAAACCAGTAGAGGACCGTCGTTTATTCGATGATTCGAGTTCTGATTTTTGTCATATTGATGACACTAATAATGAAACCGTTGTAGATGATGAATCGGTATGATTTGAGGATGATGATGGACTTGACACCTTGGTAAGGATTTTAGGGATTCTCAGATCTATTGTATCTTATCCAACTCATGATCATATTACGATTATTTGCCTATTCAAAAGGACGAGAGTTGTATTAGAGACATTAATTATTCAGATAATGATGATTTAGAAGAACCTGTTTATACAGAAGATACTATTGTTGAGTCTAATGACTTGGAGACAGTAAACGTTCATAATGAGACACCTTCTAGTCAATCTAATAGCGAGATTCCTATAGGTCACTTGGCTGCAGATGATAATGAGTTGATTATTGATGATATTGTTGCTCCATTGAACTCCTGTTTTGCTGACCCATCTTGTGATTTCCTGATTGCCGATGTGAATGTGGAGGCGATTGATACTGGTAAGGTAACTGCTGATTTTGAACCAATCTCAGTTTGTTTAGCACACTTTGCAGTCGATGATCATATGCTTATTGACATTGTCAATGCATTGTGCCCTCCAATGGTTAATCAAGGTAACTCAACAACGGAAGTTATTTCCTCTGACTTGGAACCAGATTTAGGGTATACAATGGGTGTTAAAATTTCTACAAAAACATTACATGTCATCCATAAATCTGATTTACTTCGTGTGAGCTTATATGAGTATGCAAGCTGGAAATGTGTTCCTTATTACTGCAGGGTTATATTGAAATTGGCTCTGGGTACTAATCGTTTTTGTTGCAGGTTCATTTTCGTACCTAAACTGATATGTTGGGTTGATCCCCAGCTTTTCAGACTTTACATATATGATTGCCAGTTTACTTTGAGGTACAACCTCACCTTGTTTGAGAACGCGCCACTAGCAACAGGGAAACAAATACCTTTCGCTTCATGGGAGTCAACCCATCAGATTTGTTTCTGTTTCTCTATCTTTTTATGTTTATTTATTTGTTTACTTTTTGCGTATCATTTTAGGAATCTCCCATCTAAAATTATACGTTGGATGACTCAATTACATTGAAGAAAATGTAATGTTTAAGTGTGGGGGAGTGGCACTTTCGTTAGGAATTATGATTTAAAAAAAAAATTGTTACGACCAGCTGTTGAGCAGGTCTTAAAAAAAAATGCATAATATGATCAGCTGTTGAGCGTGTCTAAAAAAAAAAAAGGTTCTGCATACTATGGCCACTGTTTAGCGGGTTTTTTTCATTCTTTTAGATTTCCATTTTATGACCATTGTTTAGCGGGTCTACATAAAAAAATAAAAAAAATGATCACTTGTTTAGCGGGTCTTTCTGTCTAGTTGTTTAGTATGAGACATCTCTCGATCTTCTTCGTTTAGCGGATCCGTCTCGTTGTTTAGTCATTAAGAAGATATTTATCCAGGCGTGGAGCGGATACATTCTTTGTTTTGCTCTCGAGGACTAGCAAAATATAAGTGTGGGGGTGTTGATAAGCATGTAAGTGCTACATTTTATACCCATATTTATATTAGCTAGGACTCGATATTTTGGCTAATAATACTATTTTAGTGCTTTTGTAGAAAGTACAAACAATTCCGATCATCCAGAGAATAAATGGCTAAATGAAAGCTAATATGGTGTTTGCGACTGAAAGCTCTGATGCTCCTACTCACGGCACCAAACACAGTGGGAATTGATCTTCGACCACCTGCATGGCTACATTTCACATTCACTGCCGGGGAGTAATACAAATGAAAACAAAGGATTGCTTTGTTTATTGAAGCATGTGAATCCCACTAATGGGCTGAGAGTGTGCGGGACGTGTCCATAAGTGTTCTCCACATCTCATTTCTTATAAAACGGAAGAGACTCTCGAGATGCTTCTTATACTCTTATCAGAAAGTCATTAATCAGTAATCTTGGTGGAACGGAAATAAGGTGGTGTTCTGGGTGAATCATGAGACAACACAGGTGCAGATATGAGATTTTGTTTACTGCAACAACAATGTTAAAGGTAGTGGGTCTGTGGTTGTTAGTTCAGCGAGAGATGGAGATGGGTTAGCTGAGATTAAGCTACTGTGATCGGTGGGTGACGAAATTATGCACAGAAATTTAATGGAATTGAAACTAAATAGTTCCAGACGAAGAAGCTCGAGTTGGTGGTTGTTGATGGTCAGATGGACTCGAATCTGGTGTTCAAACAAGTGGAGTTGGGTGTTGAGAAGGACTGTATGATGGCTGCTGATTCAATGGAACTGTTGGTGATGGGAACGAAACTGTGGTGCTTTCGACTAGTAAGATGTTGCTGGTTTTGGGATTGATGGAGTTTCTGTGCAGCCAATGGAGTAAAAAAGATGAGGATGTTTTATGTTGGTTTGTGGGTAAGCCACGAAAAGAGTTGGAGGTACCAAAATAGGCAATGACAGGACTTTGAAAATGCCCAGATGGAGTCCAGGGCTTGGTTCAAGTGAAGTGAATATATATGCAAAGAATTACTCAAGCTGTTGCGGCCGGTGGTTGGCGAGTCAAGCAATTGAGAGTTGTACGTGACTGAGAAGAGTGAATTGGTGCGAGTCTGGTGGTTGTATGCCGATTAAGAAGGATACCAAGCATATTTGCTGTGAGCTAATGGAGCGACTGCAATGGGAACTCGGAGATTCAAATGGAGGTGCTGTTGAAATCAAGGTCGATGGAGAGGTCTCGTTGGCTGAATAATTGAAGGCGAGGATGGTGCTAATTTGTATGAGGTCTCGTTAGCTGATCATTTGCAGGCAGTGGAAGAAAAAGCTTGATTATTGGAGAAGTAACTTGGACGAGTAAATTCACATCGGAGGCTCTTGTATCTCGGTGATGGCTTTGGTTTGTCTATGAACTGTAGGTACTAGAATGAAAGAATTGATTGGCAGCAGCAAAGCTAGTTGTACAAGACTTCCACCATCGGTTCAGTGAATGGAGTTGAAGTTAGTGGTCAGGCAATAATAGTTGGTTTACTTGGTTTCGAAAGGAGCTGTAGCCGAGACAGTATTAAGCTGTACTTCATACGTTGCCGTGTTGTGGTCTGACAGTTTGAAGGAGAGTTGGTGCTGATTGGCTAGAGAGTTTGCTGTGGTCGGAACAGAAGGCAGCAGACGTGAGAACTTGGCAATGACTGTTGAGATGGTTACACGGACAAAGGATGGAAATTGTTGAAGTGGTCGGACTTTGGTAATGCCTAGAGTTGAATTTGGGCCTTGTTCATTGGAGGGCTTTAACAGTTCACTAGGTTTCACTCTTCGCAGAGCACCTATATACGAACTAACAGCCCGTTCGTTTCAAGGAATTGTATTCCTTGGAATCCAATTCCTAGGGAATGCGTCCAATTCCTTGAACCGAACGGGGCAAATGAACTCTATGTAATTGGGAATTTTAATTCCTAGGAATCCAATTCCCTCCAAAATGATAAATTTCCATTGCATTGGTCCAATGATGCAATGGAATTGGATTCCGGGGTAAAAACAAAGGTAATTGAATTACCTCAACCGAACATAAATTTTTTGGATTGGAATCAAATTCCTTGGAATCCAATTCCAAGAATTGTATTACCCCATAATTGAATTCCTAGGATTCTAATTCTCCCAACCGAACGTGCTGTAAACATAAAGGAAAGAGGGGAAGACAGCCGCGACTAGAGAGCCGTGAACAGAGAATAGGGTTTGCAATTTTATTGTTCTCCTCTTTCATGTCTTACTAGTTTTTCATGTTAGGGCGACAGATGAACTTGTAGATGTTATTTCATTTTGTGTTCTAAAACAAAGTCAATTTTTTGTGCTTAATAATATTTGACCGTCTCATTGATGGTATCTGATTTATAACTCTTTCATGATTTATGCCATGTATAATTCATAGTTGGATACTAAACAATCCATCCTAGACCTGATTAATCAATTTTTATGATAATTCTTTGACTATCTATGCCATGTATATTTAGTGCTTCGGATATCTACTTTTAGGTCGAGACCAAACATATCTTACGAAAATTATTGTTGAGCCTTATATTGATAAATCTTCCGTATAGGATGCTATGTGTTGGTGCCCTGTATGAGTAATATGAGACTTTTGTGATAGAATACATATGAAATCAACTCTACAATGGAATTCCCGAATCCCTAACATGTTCGTCACCTTTGATATTTCTTTTGTCCACAACAATTTGATTCGTTTAGCTTAGATTATCCTATATATTTATTTTCTTTGATTAGTATCAGTTAGAGGTATTTTCACACTCCTTGAGGGAACGAACCACATTTGTTGTTGTCTACATTTTCGACACCGTGCACTTGCAGATAAACAAAGTCGGTTCTCCGACACATCATATATCATTAGAGAACTGTGTTTAACAACAACCAAGAAATGCGGTTTGATTTTTCACGATTTGTCCAGGCTCGGTGCAAGGTCTGACATGAGGAACTTACAATACCTATGTCGATAAGCAAAAAAAAAAAAAAAAAAAAAAAAAAACGAGTCTCTTGATGTAGAAATAAGGATTTTAAAATTCATCTATTCAGTATCATGAAGTACTTTGTTTGTCTTTCGATCATTTTATTGTTTTCTTAATGCCCTATAATTTATTTATTTGATTCTATGACACTCAATGTAATTTTTGAAGTGGCTAATTTGATTTCTTATCAAGCTTGATCGCTAGACTAATCGAACAACTTGGGAAGCTGATAAAAGCGTGTTGTTCATATGCAAGTATAATCTTCAATACAAGAAAAGAAGCAGTAGCTAGGATTATGCGGGTAGAATCTTTGTGTGTTGTAAAAATTGTTTTCCCTTATAGACAACTTGAAACTCCTATATATGAATGTAAATGAGTTTTGGGTTACTCAGTTCATTTGGTTTTTCAAATGAATTATGTACATTCAGTAATTTTGATAAAAACTAGACACGTCAATAAGTCGATTAAGGAAAGCTCAAAAGAAAAAGACACACTACAAAATAGTAAAGGTATTCCAATCATTATCATTTGTCTCAATATTAGGGATTTCCATGGTTATTAGAGATGGAATTCGACTCCAAACTTTAGGTGAGCTAAGTTACTCTATGTTCAATAAAATATTTGAATGGGTAAGTTGCTTATGGATATTTGTGTAACCAAGACAAGAAATTGTACATACTTTAATATCGCTATCTCGTGGTTGGTGGCAAATGAATCACTGGCAAAATTTCTTAATCAAGGTAAGGTCGTATTTGAAGAATGAGCTGCCAAAACCAGTCTACTACTCTGTTAGTAAATTGTTATACCAAGGTATTAATATAGTCTTTGTTATACCAAGGTATTAATATGGTCTTTTTCAATTTAATTGAATTTTCGTAGTAATCTTCATGCTTTTTCTTCTTTGCTCAACAATTTTCAATTGGTTATAAAATAACTAAAGAGTGTGTAGCTTATTCATTTGTAAGGCGAGAAATAAATATGGGTTTTGCCGGGCAAACTTAAACAAACCTAGCGTTTTTAGGGGCCACTCAAAAGGAATTAGGGGCCATATTTTTATTCCCATCCATTGAAGGGGGTTAAGGGGTGTCTTAAAAATAGGAAATTGTCTATATTGTCCTTCACCTTTATACTAGATCTAAACCAATATCCTTTATTTTCATAATCATATCATTCCTCTTCTTCTTCCCTTTACTACCCGTTGAAAAAAAAATTCATCATTTTAATTTTGATTGAAAACAAAGATCGTCGATCAAACAAATGTTATGATTAATTGTTTAAAAGTAAAACCCAAAATTCATTAACCTTGAAGTTGAAACATAGAATATCAAAAAAAAAAAAAGGAGTTAAACAAACAAAACAAATAGATGATAGTAGTAGTGATTCAAAATTAGGATTTGATTACTTGAAATCAAAAATTTGACCCGAAAATTTTCTTAGATTTACAGTAGCAGAAACATAATCGGTAGATAACAATCTATTTTACCTACCGATTATGGTTGATGTTCTTGGATTTACAGTAGCAGAAACATAATCGGTAGATAATAATATACTTTACCTACCGATTATGGCTGATATTCATCATTTTTTAAGAACATCAACCATAATCGGTAGGTAAATTGATCGTTATCTACTGATTATTCTTGATTCAAAAAATTCAATTTCTCTGTACTAAAAGTTACGTACAATCGGTAGATAATGAACACCATAACTACCAATTATGAAAGTAGAAAATTTCAAAATTTTATTAAGTTTTGAAATTTTGAATTTGGGGCATGAGCACAATTGGTAGATAATAAGCATCACTTATTAACACAATTTACTACCGATTATGGTAGTACCAAGGTTCGAAAATTTTAGGATTTTGGCAAAATCACATTTTAGGGCCAATATACATTCGGAAGTTAAATTTACTACCGATTATGGTAGTACTAAAATTCGAAAATTGAGTATATTCGGAGGTTAAAGTAACACACTTTACTACCGATTATGGTAGTACCAAAGTTCGAAAATTTTAGGATTTTGGCAAAATCACATTTTGGGGCCAATATACATTCGGAAGTTAATTTACTACCGATTATGGTAGTGCTAAAATTCAAAAATTGAGTATATTCGGAGGTTAAAGTAACACACTTTACTACCGATTATGGTAGTACCGAAGTTCAAAATTTTAGAATTTTGGAAAAATCTCATTTTGCGGCCAATATACATTCGGAAGTTAAATTTACTATCGATTATGGTAGTACTAAAATTTGAAAATTGAGTATATTCGGAGGTTAAAGTAACACACTTACTACCGATTATGGTAGTACTAAAGTTCAAAATTTTTAGGATTTTGGCAAAATCACATTTTGGGGCCAATATACATTCGGAAGTTAATTTACTACCGATTATGGTAGTGCTAAAATTCAAAAATTGAGTATATTCGGAGGTTAAAGTAACACACTTTACTACCGATTATGGTAGTACCGAAGTTCAAAATTTTTAGAATTTTGGCAAAATCTCATTTTGGGGCCAATATACATTCGGAAGTTAAATTTACTACCGATTATGGTAGTACTAAAATTCGAAAATTGAGTATATTCGGAGGTTAAAGTAACACACTTTACTAATGATTATGGTAGTACCAAAGTTCGAAAGTTTTAGAATTTTGGCAAAATCTCATTTTAGGGCCGATATACATTCGGAAGTTAAATTTACTACCGATTATGGTAGTACTAAAATTCAAAAATTGAGTATATTCGGAGGTTAAAGTAACACACTTTACTACCGATTATGGTAGTACCAAAGTTCGAAAATTTTAGAATTTTGACAAAATCTCATTTTGGGGCCGATATACATTCGGTAGTTAGATTTACTATCGATTATGGTAGTACCAAAATTCGAAAATTGAGTATATTCGGAGGTTAAAGTAACACATTGTACTACCGATTGTAGTTAAACTACCGATTGTAGTATTAACTACCGATTGTGGAAGGGCAATTTCGCCATTACGAAATACGCGAGATAAGGGCTAGCTTCAATTTACGTTTGAATGACCCTATTTTGTCTTATTGTTGGCCCCTAATTCCTTTTGGGTGGCCCCTAAAAATGCTAGGTAAACAAAGAGCAGCATTTATGTTAACGGATGGATTAAGTAATGTGTCTTTGCAGTGGTTTGCAAACCAAACTCTACAAGTATCCAAATTCCCCAATTTTGATGCATAAAATTTATTTATTGGTTTGGAACGGCTAATATTTTCTTTAAATTGACTCTTATTACCCAATATGGAAAAAGAGAGAGTAAAAGAACTAGAGTTGAGGTTCCCCGCATTCACTGAATTGATCTCATCTACCTTTTCAGGATAACCTGTTGTATTAGGAGCTTGATCAGTCATGACTACTACAGGTACAATATGTTGGGAAAATTGGCACCCCTAGTGCAGCGGAATCACAGAATCACAAAGGGCAATTGGTGATTTGGACCAAACATGAGAGAAATAATAAGAGAGAGACAGAAGATAAACAAACACACAACCACAACACAAAATATACGTGGTTCACCTTTACAGGCTACATCCACGGCCAACACCACCAGAAAAACTTCCATTAAAATCAAAGACCATTACATGCTCTTTCCGCAACCCAAGACAAGACCCAAAGAGTTAACAAGACATACCCGAGAACACCATCGAAGAAACCATAGAAATCAACTATCTAACCATTCCTCAAACCATCCTCATGTCTTCTCTTCTACACCTTCTTCTCAGTGGCTAGTAACAAAGGAGAAACATGGAAATACTAGAAATTTGGTTTTGGGGAAAGCCCCAAACCCTAAACACTAGAAAACCAAAATCCTCTCTCTACAAGTTTTTCTGTCACACCGATATTGACCTTCCCGGTAGCACTCGACCCTCCCTGACAAAGAGACAAAAAACCTAAGCACGAGGTTTTACCACTCTTCTAGGTTGGATGTCAAAACACATATAATTCTAGTCCTATATATAGAGAACACAAGTCTCCAACTAGGAAACTAACTCTTTCCTAAACTCTATGAAATCTAGAATAGGAAACCATCTCAATCTAGAAGAGGACAAAAACAGGAAATCACACTTAATTTCCTAACAATCTCCACCTCGGATTATGCAATCAAGCATGAGACGATCACAGGAAATCACCTCCATCTTCCACCAGAATTTTCACCATCTCTATATACCCCGTAGAATTTCTTTTGAAGCTCAAAACCGAACTTCCATCTTCATAGAACCATTTCTTCGATCAAAACACCATGACATCGATAAAAGTCTTCAAACCATCTCCTTTTGAGGACCACTATGTGATAGGTCAGTCCCCGGTGCTGGGACTTCTGCAGCAGAGATTCCACTTAACTCGGACGTCAGTTTAATGACAAAGTCGAGTATGTGGTTCATTATATATTTTATCAGACCCATGTTCTGGCGTGGATCTCTAAGACTTGTTCCAACTCGCTAGAGTTGGGACTTCCCACCTTATGTGTTGTCGGATGTAGCATTAGGAGGAGGAATATCGCCGTTTGAAGAATTCCCGGATTGGGTTAGGAGTAGTTGAATTAGTCCGTAGACCGACCATCTTTGTGATAAGTGAAATTGCAACCGAGAGAATAATCTCCCACCGTGGTCGCCAATCGTAGATGGGGCAAAATGATTCGCTGGTTTTTACGGAATTGAGAGATGACCGCACGGAGAGATTCCTTGAACCGAGCGAAATGCTTAACCTCACACGATGCACTTTGCAAGAAGGGAGTGCTTTGAATTCGAGATATCAATCTATAGTACTCCGGCCTAAACCAAGACAATGGCCGTTCCAGGTAAATTCGGTCACAAGAGAGGATGGGTCGGTCTGTAGGAGGGAAAGTCGAGAAATGTGTGAGATCAATGGTGATCGAAGATTGTAGGTGTATTGTGTATTCTGAAAATAAGATAAGTTCTGTATAGGAGCAGAATATCGCAGCAACCTTCACTTGCGAATTATTAACGACGCAACATAATAATGTCACAGAAAGAAATATTAGAAACGACGCAACAAATGACATTAGCTTAAATATGAGAAAGGTGTGACGATCTGCGAAAGAGTCAAGAAGACTTGCAAAGACTAACGTTTGTATACCAAAGAAATGTCGCAAGGTAAATCCGAAATTAAGGGAAATATTAGTTGTACATGAGCTGTCATCCACTATGTAATATCCTATATAAAGAGAAAGGCAGGAGAGAGAAGAGGAGGAGACATATTTTTGGAGAGGAGAACACATTTTGTTAAGAGAGAGATATTATTTTAGAGAGAGATATTTTTAGAGAGGGATTTATTTTCTTTATCATATTCTTCCCCCAAATAATTAGACCTAGAGCTCTACAAAATATCCATTAATGGAGATTGTAAATGTAATACTAATGTAACCTCAACAATCATAGTGAAGAACCATGGATGTAGATCACATTGTTCTAACCATGTAAAAAATCTTGTGTCTCCATTTTATAATTTTAGCACTTTTTTTTTTATTTTGATTATCAAATAAGTTTAGATCTACAAAATATTACATGGGGTGTGTAGTTGCAGGAAATCCCACACTACACCCCTTACTCAATTTTGCTTGACTAATCCATTGAAAGATGTGTGATCAAGAATATTTATTAATTGATTTCAACAACAATGGCAGAAAGGAAACTACAAAATTAATCATACCAGAGTGATTTCAACAAAGAAAGATAATCTCAAAATTAATCAACCACAAAATCAGTCGATATGGCAAGATTAACAAACCTAGACGCCATGAGAACGACAACTGATAAAAATGGTAAAGAAGATGGTGAGAGAAAATAGCAGGCCGACACTTGCAGAATGATGAAGAAGAAGAACACGTGCAGACGATGAAGAAGATGAAAAAGAAAAGGAAAATTCTTCACAGGGGACACTCCTATAAATAGACGAGAAAAAATATTACGACCGGATAACATTAAATACACCGGTAAAAGGGGTAACTATAGACACGTGTAAACGGTCACTACTAAATCCAAGAAAACTAGGCAAAAGGAATTTCAGTAGGATCCAAATATCGCACAACATATTTCCTAACAAACGAGAAGAGCTTGCGAGATTGATTATTTTCCATAACTCATGAGGCAAGAAATGACACTTCATATATATATTACAAAGAAGCTCCAGAACTTCGCCAAAAGAATAGAGAGGCTATACGTACTTTTCAAGAAAAGTATTCTTTCGCTCGTTCCTTCACCAATTAAAACCAAGGACTATTACAACAATGAATTTTTCTTTCAAATCGCTCTTCAAGCAATATTCAAGGAAAAAGAGGCAAGATGTAGGATCATAATATCGCAACGGACAAGGTTCGCGGGATAAATAAACGACGGTGTCGCGAGGGAGTCGCGGGAGCTAAAATAAACGACGCGATGAATAACGACAAACAAAACAATTGGAAGACATGAAACCTGGCGAGGGTTAAGAAGTGTCGCGAGAATGAATATTCGTGCACTTGCGACACTTCGCGAGACATTCCCGAAAATAAAGGATAGCTTAGTCATCATCCACTATGTATTACCCTATATAAAGGACTAAATGAGTCAGTTGAAAGAGGAAGATCTTTTTGAATGGTGAAGCAAGTCATTAGGAGAGAGAAAGTTTAAAGAGCGCCTTAATTTCTAAGTGTAATTCTATTGTACTGTGTAAACATTTCATGGAATCAATTAATAAATATTCTTGATCACACATCTTTCAATAGATTAGTCAAGCAAAATTGAGTAAGGGGTGTAGTGTGGGATTTCCTGCAACTACAGGGTGTGTTGTGGGATTTCCTGCAACTACATTTTTGGCGCTAGAAACAGGGAGGAGTAAAGGATTTATCCTTCCTGTAACTTGTTGATTCAAGAAGTTTCCATGAAGATTAGCTACTGTTCATATTTATTTTTAGATCTTAAAGTTTCAGGAGCAAAAACGGAAATTTCATGGAAGAAGTTACACTTTCATGGAGTAAACATCATCAACAATTTAAAGACATGAAAAGAAGAAGAGAAAAAAAAATAGTTGTTGTGGTGAAATTCGGGAAGAAAACTAAAGTTTCAATGGAAAATTTTCATGTTCAGGAGAAGAAGGCAAATGTGAAAGAAATTAAGGAAAGACGAAGAGAAGATAAGAGGCAGACGCTGCAATTCTTATCACAAACAGAAATTCGCAAAGATGGTTTGAGTTGGAGCGAATAAGCAAGAGGTCACGGGTTCGAATTCGCAGAGACACATATTTTTCATTTTCTTCTCATCTTCAGTGGAGAATAAGAGAATAAGGAAAAAAGTTATGAGTTAATTTCGCAGAGAAGTTCTTGAACAGTTGGTCCAGAGAGAAATATGTGCGTTCGTGGTCGCGAGTTCGAATTCACTTGCGAGCATAATTTTTTTTTTCTTTTACAGAGTGGAAAAAATGGATAATTTCACGAAGGTTGTTTCATTATTTCGCAAACAAGAGGCGGACAGCTTTGGTCATCTGCGAAGTTAATGAGTTCACGGTCGCGTGTTCAAATCCCAACAAATGTGTATTTTTCGCATGGATATTTCGCAAGGGTATTTCGCACAAAAGAAAGTAGGTTATTATTTCGCAGAGATAATTCGCAAACAGAAGCCAGCAAAGTTGGTCAGAGGTAAAGATAATGAGCTTGAGGTCGCAGGTTCAATTCCCACCTCCCGCGAATTTTCGCATCTTTTTTGGACTACCATAGAAAGACAAGTTTTAACAAGTGTGCGATAATTTCGCACAAGAGAACTGGCACAGTTGGTCAAGAGGCATGAATGCAAGCAGTAGGTCGCAGGATCAATTCTTGCTTCTCGCACATTTATTTTTGTTATGCGAAATTTCGCACAGACTATGATTATTTCACAAAGAAGAAAGTTGATGATTATCTCGCAAATTAATTTCGCAAGAAAGGGGTAGAACAGTTGGTATGCTGCGAGAATATGCAAGAGGCAGGTCAAGGGTTCAAGTCTCACTTCTCACACTTCTTTTTGCTGCGCGAAGTTCATACATTTCAAGGCATTTATTCACTTCTTTGACAACAACAAAGAAACCACAAAAGCTAAGTACCACTTTCCTTGAACATCATACTTACAACAAATAAAATATTTTTGATTTGATTTACAAAACGCGATACAATCGCTGAATTACAAGTATTTTTGGGTCGAACGTGGTTTGGAAATGTTCTGAGACTCATGAATTGAACATGTCTGTTGAGACAGATATGATGTGTGAATAAGTTAACGTGAGCAAATATTGCTCATTTGATTAATTATGGTAGCATGACCAAATAAAATATTAAATCAGAATACTAGCAATTGAACCGAGTATGATAAATAAAATGTTGATCACGGGATCAACGTAAAATTATTAGCGTTTGAATGCGGAATCATTAACCTTGGACTCAAAACCCTAATTTGATCAATTGATGATTTATTGATGGTTTATTGAGAATTAACCACAGAAAAGGAGGGACCGGCTACATGGGATTATGAGTCGACCATGTAGTGCCCAGATGCTCACGTGAGCAAATATTAAGATCTCTGAAGACCAGTTAATTTGTTGATGAAAGGATGATTAAATGCTGGTTTAATCATTTATTAAAAAAATGCTCGTCCGAGCCTTAGGTGATAAAACCTAATTAATTATGAAGAGATGAGGGATCACCAAGGGACCATGAAACCGGCCTTGGGTGTTCACGGGATCAAAATGATGATCGTTCCATGAAGTCCCAAGTTGTTTGGAAGAGTTTTGGACCTAATACGTGCAATTGTGCAAATTAGGTCAAATCATGAGAATACGTGGGACCGGCTTCTTGCAAGCCAAAGAGCCAACCTTGGTCGGTCAAGGTAACATGCTCACGTCACCAAAGTGTCTGTATGCTAATTCTGAGAATTTTGATATTTTCTGGTGTGCATTTGAGCAATCATTTGAGAAAATATGAAGAAATCAGGGTTTTTGACGAAACCGTCAAAACTTCATGAGATGAAGGAAAAATAATAAAAAGTGAGGGAATCATGAAGTGTGGAACCGGCCATGGCCAAGGCATGGCTGGCCGGTCAAGGAGCTTGGTCCCACACGTTTTTTTCCCAATTTTCATAATATTTTCATAATTTTAGGGAAATATGATAAAACCAAGGAATTTGTTAAAACCAAAGAGTTTTTGTTGAAATCAAAGGAGTTTCCATGAGATGGAAACAAAATATTAATAATAATAAAATAAGGGCGTGTGGGACCGGCTTGAGCATGGTTGGCCGGCTAGGGCCCGGTCCCGTGAGTTTTCCCTTATTTTATGTATTATTTCATGATTTGAAGGCATTTTCATAATTTGAAAGAATTTTCATAATTTGAAGGAAGTATCATGAAATCAAGGAAATATAAAAATAATAATAATAGAATAAGGGGTTTGTGGGACTGTTTAGGGTATGACCGGCCGGCTTGGGCCCGGTCCCACAAGTTTCCTTAATTTTATGTATTTTTGTGTATTTTTCCATAATTTGAAGGAATTTCATAATTTGAAGGAAACATCATGAAATCAAGGAATTTCATGGGATTAAGGAAACATGAAAAATATAATAATAATAATAAAATAGGGCGTGTGGAGCCATCTAGGGCATGACCGGCCAGCTATGGCCCGGTCCCACGGGTTTCCCTAATTTTATATTATTTTTCATGGGATCAAGGAAATATCATGAGATTAAGGAGTTTTCATGAGATTAGGGAAATAATAATAAAATAATGAGGAACCATGAGGTGTGGGGCCGGCCTGGATCAAGGCATGGACGGTTGGCCAATAATCACGGCCCACAATATTTTCCCTAATTTTATATTATTTCCTCGAGCGTGAAGGAAAAACCATGAAATCGAGGAGTTTCCTCAAAACGAAGGATATTTGTTCAAATGAAAGGATTTTCATGAGATCAAGGAAAATAATAAAATATAGAATTTGGGCGTGGGGCCCGATCATGGCATGACCGGCCTGGTCGGGTGAGCCAGTCCCTAGCGCCTTGACTATTATTTTATTATTTTCTTTCCTATTTGCATAGGTTCATCGTCTCGTCGTATTTTGAAATACTTGTCTGTTCATTCAGGTGTTTGTTAATGCATTATTTGTCGAATACATTTACACCATTTTGGTTGGGGCTTACTTGAAGGTAACTCAGATGCCCGTGTATTGAATATTTATTACTAACCCATGGAATTCTACTGGGAAGAACCATAAATTGAAGTAACGAAATATTATGAAAATATTGAATATTTTCCTGGGATTTGAATCTGTTGATTTTGAAAATAATTATTTAATGGCTCTATACTAGTACGATCGTCTAGGAGCGTTAATTATTCAGGAATTGAGTGATATGAGCTTGTTGAAGCGTCATACTTCTTTCATATAGTCAGGGAAAACATTGTTACATCCTGAAGACGTTATTGCTCTATACTAGCGTGCAAGTCTGTCTAGGAGCCGTCTAATTTTTCGATTCTATATAGAAGTAATTACCAAAATTGCTCAAGATTCATGAGATATGCCGTTGCCTCACCGAGAGACAACATATCTATATATACTCCGAGAGACAGTATTCTCAAATAGAGATTCTCATAGCATGATCTTTCATGCTTTTGATAAGAGACATGAGCCTCCATATTCATCCGATTCTTTGGATCAGGAATACATATAATTATGGGTTTACGATTTTAGCCTTTGTCGAAAATCCACCATCTACAAGAATGAATCCTTGCTTATTCCACGGTATAAGGTCGATCTCAGATCCATAATTTTTGTGTACATACTGTGTTGTTCCATAAGGTGTCTTATGTTGAGCACAATCGATCGAGTTATTCTTTGGCTTAGTTGTTGCTCCGTGAGATACTTTGTGTCGAGCATGTACAACTAAATTAATCATCCTTGTTTGGTTATTTAGTTGTTGCTCCGTAAGTTCTATTATGTCGAGCATGACCAATTAAATTGATTACTTTTGTGGTTAATTT
>JAJJWW010009295.1:0-82188 GCA_023531295.1 Papaver armeniacum | reverse complement strand
GACTTTCTATGTCTTCTTGATTGTTTTTTTCTTGACATATGGCAACTTGATTGCACTATCTTGGACCCAGACATCCAGGAGTTCGATTACCTCTTCAATGGAAAAAGGAAAGTCAAGTGCTTTTTGATCAAGAACTCTTATGCGTTGGTCAGAGGCTTGTGCATCTTGTTTATCATTGCTTCGTGCTTTTCAAGGAGCTGAGGTATGCTTGCGCGGAAGTTTGATTTTCCGTTTGATCCCTTCTGCTACAGTGTTTGTGGAAAGGCTGGAGGTTTTACTGCTTCTTGATCAGACGTCTGCTACTTCGAGTGTCTTGCAGTTCTTCATAGCTTTAATTTGTTGTTTCCAGTACAGCGGGTGCAGTAGTTGCCGATCTCTTCGCCGCTTCATGAAGCTCTGAGAAGGTCTAGAAACGAAGATTTTCCAATAAATCTCTGTAGACCGGGATCATGCAGTTGATACACAAGTCTACCAGTTGCTGCTCTGTGACGTTTGGATCATGACAGTCCAGGTCCTGGACTCTGAATCTTTTCACGTAGTCATTGGGATGTTCATTGTTCCTCTGAAACATTCTTCCAAGATCAGAGAGAGTAATTTTCTATGACACAAAGAAGTACTTTCTGTAGAAGGCGTTAATCATTTCTCCCCAATTGTTGATAGTTCCTAGTACGATGTTGTTGTACCAGGTGTATGCCCTTTTGGAAGAGGAATCCTTTGCGTAGCAGCAGGGTACGGAGGCTGGTGACGATGGACATGTGATGTCTTGTCTTTTTCACGGTTCTCCAAGATGCGTTCCAAATCTTCCTGAGTAATGAAATTTGATGATTCCTTTGTTGATGGATCGTCTGCAGCTTTGCGGACTTTGTTGCCATCCACTGTATGAATTGAAACTACTTCAGGATCAGCATATGAAGATGTATCTTTTTCTTTTCCCTTTCCTTGAGTCTTCTCTGACATCTTGTCAGTAAGATTTTAGAGATAATCACACAGCTCCTTCTGTGTAGCAGCCATGTTAGTCTGATTCTTGGCAAGATTCTCTTGCACTTTGATGAGATCAGCAATGGTGGGTGGTGGGTTTCCTCTGACTTCTTCAAGGTGTCGGACGGATAGAGGATGACCTTCCGTGTTAGTGTGAGGAGGAGTAATATCACCACCGCCGGTGTTAGAGGCTGGAATTGTTTCCGGAATATCCTCATTGTTGTTGTTGTTGTTGCTAGTACTAGCGTCGTTTGCATTGGAACCTGTAACTAACCCAGACCTAAGACCAGCCATCTTGTGAAACCGTGAGATTGCAACCGAGAGATTAATCTCCCACTGTGGTCGCCAATCTGTAGATGGGGAAAAATGATTTGCTGGTTTTTACGGAATTGAAGATTCGACCGTGTGGAGACTCCTTGAACCGAGCAAAATTTTGAACCTCACACAGATGCACTGCAAGAAGGGAGTGCTTTAAGTTCGAGAGATCAATCTGTAAGACTCCGGCCTAAACCAAGAACAATGGCCGTTCCAGAGCCAATTTGGTCACAAGAGAGGATGGGTTGATCTGTAGGAGGGAAGCTGAAAAATGCGTGAGATCAATGGTGATCTGAGATTGTAGGTGTGTTGTGAATTTAGCGTAAGAATGCTCTGAATGATTGAATTTTGCTCATTTGAGAGTGAATGCTCAGACGATGAGTTCGTGTAGACGAAAGATTTTCTGTATGAACTTGCCGAGAATTCTTTTAGAAGAATGTTCGAGTGTTCGAATCTCATTCTTTCAATCAGGATTCAGAGATATTTTATAATGCCGGAGTTGAAAACACCATGATCCCATGAAGTGTGACAGTCTGCTGGAATCAGAGAGTGGGGAAGTGGGAAATCGCTTTAAAACCAGTTGCTCATCGTGCGGAGACTTGGTTAATTTTCCACCCACTACTTTGCTGACTCTTCCAACTGATTGCACGACTTGCTCACATTCTCATCGTGGGTGAACACACGTGCCGTAGAGACCGCCAGACCAAAAACCCTAGTTAATATCCCCCATGTGACACGATTGAAATCTCGTGATTTGTGAAGTCAGTTGCTGACTTTATGGGACGATGAGTCCATGTATTGCCGAGTTGAACATGATTCGCAAATGTTCTGAAACTCATGAATTAAATATGTCTGTTGAGACGAGGTATTATTATGTTGATTACGAGCAAGTTGTGTTGCTGAATTATTGAATATTGATAGTTGAACCAATATTCTTGAATCTGAGCAAATATTGCTGGTTCGAGCAAATATTGCTAGTCTGAGGAATATTGCTAGTTTGAGCAAATATTGCCGGTTTGAGCGAATGTCGCTCACTTGATGAATTGCTGGTAGCAGGACCAAATAAAATATTAATTTAAGATACTGACTGCTGGGTCGAGTAAAATAAATAAAAATGTTGATCATGGAATCAACATAAAATTATCAGAGTATTTGAATCTGCTCAGAATCATGTTTCTGCAGAGCTTTGGATTCAAAACCCTAATTTTACTGAAATGATGATTTATTGCAAATCAATCTGCAGAGTGAAGCAGGGACCGGCTACATGGGATGATGAGTCCACCATGTACGCCCAGATGCTCGAATGAGAAAAATACCAAAGTCTCTTGAGGACCTATTGGTGAAAGAATGATTAAATGCTGGTTTAATCATTTATTAAAATAATGCTCGTGTGAGCGACAAATAATAAAACCTGGCTATGGAAGGATGAGGTTCCGACCAAGAGGTCATGAGACCGGCTCTTGGTGGCCGTGGGACCAATAGATGGTCGTTTGAGCAAAACCCCAATTGTTTGGAAAGATTTTGAACCTAATATAAGCGATTGAGCAAATTAGGTTAAAATCATTAAAATATGTGAGACCATCTCATTTGCAATCCTTACGGTCAACCTTGGTCGGTCAAGGGGATGTGCTCGTGTCACCATAGTGTCCTTGTCTCAGTCCTGAGAGTTTCAGTATTTTCCGATGCGTATTTGAGCAACATTCTGAGAAAATATGCAGAATCCCGGGTTTTGCTGAAACTAGGAAAAATACATGAGATGATGAAAAATGATAAATAAAACAGGGAATTGCAAGGTGTGGCACCGGCCACGGCTAGGGCATGACCGGATGGTTAACAATCACGGTCCCACACTTTCCCAGTTTTATGTATTTTCTTTGATTTGAGGGAAATTCCATGAAACTGGAGAGTTCGCTGAAATTGGGGAATTTCCATGAGAGAGATATAATAATAATAAAATAGAGAATGATGGAGTGTGGGACCGGAAATGGCCAAGGCATGGCCGGCCGGCCAATGGGCACGGTCCCAGAGCACTCTTCCCAATTTTATGTAATTTTCATGATTTTAGGAAATTTTCATAAAATCAGAGAGATTTGTTAAAACCAAGGTTTTTTTGTTTGAAACCAGGGAGTTTTCATGGAATCAGGAAACTTAAAACAACAAACAATAATAAAATAATAGGCGTGTGGGACCGGCTAGGGCATGTCCTGCCGGCTAGAGACCGGTCCCACGAGTTTTCTTAATTTTATAATAATTTTCATGATTTTAGAGAAAATTCATAAAATTAGAGAATTTTCATGGTTTTAGGGAAAATTCATAAAATCAAGGAATTTTCATAATTTGAGAGAAATAATAGAATAATGGGAACGTGAGGTGTGGGACCGGCCACGGCATGGCCGGCCGGCTGGTGCTCGGTCCCACGAGTTTTCCTAATTTTATAATATTTTTCATGATTTTAGAGAAAATTCATAAAATTAGGGAATTTCCATGGTTTTAGGGAAAATTCATGAAATCAAGGAATTTTCATAATTTGAGAGATATAATAGAATAATGGGACGTGAGGTGTGGGACCGGCCATGGCTAGGGCATGGCCGACCGACTGGTGCTCGGTCCCGCGACACCTTTCCCTAATTTTATTATTTCTTTGATAAAATCATGAGATTGGAGAATTTTCTTGAAACGAAGGAGATTAGCTCGAACGAGAGAATTTTCACGAGATCAGGGAAAAATAATAAAATATGAAAAAATATAAAATTGGGCGCGGGACTGGTCACGGCATGACCGGCCAGCGGATGAGCCCAGTCCCCTGGCGCCTTTGCTAATATTTTATTATTATTATTTTTCCTTCCTATTTTGCATAGGTTCATCGTTCATTCATATTTTGAAATGCTCGTTTGCGCATTCAAATGCTGGTCTGTGCATTATTGCTAAGTACACTTGCACCATTTTAGTCAGGGCTTATTCGATGCTCAGATGCCTGTTTTGTTGAATATTTATCACTAACCTGTGGAATTCTGCTGGGAAGAACCATGAATTGAAGTGATCAAATATAACGAAGAATGTAGAATATTGCTGGATATTCAGGCGATTAGAGATAATTAACTGATGGCTCTATACTAGCAGGGCTTCCTATCTAGGAGCATTAATTATCTGAGGGTTGAGCAATATGAACTTGTTGGAGTGTCATATTCTTCTTGTATAGTCAGGGAAAACATGGTTGCATCCTGAAGACGTTATTGCTCTATACTAGCAGACACGCTGTCTAGGAGCCATCCAATCTTGCGATTCTATACAGTATGAGATGTGTCGTGGTCTCAGCTGGGAGACTACACATCTACATCTTCTCTGAGAGACTTTCTCGATCAGAGGTTTTATGGCATGAGCTTTCACGCTTAGAGACATGAGTCTCAATACCCATCCGATTGCTGGATCCGGAGTAATTACTGAAATTGCTCAGTATTCATGAGATGTGCCGTGGCCACAGTGAGAAACTACACGTCTACACATACTCTGAGAGACAGCCTTCTCAGTCAGAGATTTATGGCATGAGCTTTCATGCTTTAATGAGAGACATGGGCCTCAATACTCATCCGATTGCCGGATCCGGAGTATAGTTTTACAATTTTACCCTTTGTCGAAAATCCACCATCTACAACCACCTCAAAACTACATCCTGGAACTTCATCAACAAAAGGTATGTGGAGACTAAAACTCATCTATCACTTGAAAAGTCTATTTCTACTCTATCTCCTATATTGAGACATAAGTCGTGTTACGATATAGTTTTCTATTATACACATTTGAGATTTCGAGCTGAGTTTAACTCGCTTACATTTTTCTCGGAATATGTGTTGGTAAGCTTTCGCTTCAACCAAGTTCATCTTGATCATGTGAAACTCGCCGAGTAACATCTTACATGGTATGTATGATACAATCATTTGGTGTAGACTTGGAATGTTTCGTTATTATTATTTAAATAACTTGAAAATTGCTTTGATGATAATAGTGTGTGAAAATGGCTATTGTAATCCTCTAAGAAAGTTTCAATGATTGAAATAAGAGTTTAGAATACTTAACCTTCATTGGAATATAAACATAGTGTGCATTCTGATAGGTGTAGAATACACCGTATTTACTATCTAGTAGTTACGCTTTCTTTGCTATTTTTCTTGTGAATTATGTACTTTATGTTCGTTTTTGAGTTATTACGTACTCTGGAGTCGCACAGAGGAAAAGAAGCGGAAATCATTCAATTTGAGAAAGAAGGGCAGAAGTGTCATTGCGTATGCATGTGCTATCGAGAGCACAATAGAGGTTAAGGGGTTGCAAATCAAGATGGCCCTTATCTGATGAGTGGTGCCTATAATCACTCTGGTTACCCCTTATCTGCCAGACCGGGGTGGCTTTATCTACTTTTATTTTTCTTACACAAGACCTAAAGTTCAGTGAGAAATTAATTTCTCATGATTTTCCTCTTCGACCTGAAACTGAGAGAGATGAGAAAACGGCTGCTGTAAGAGAGATTATCATGGGAAGAGAAATCAGTGAGAGGAAGTGATGGGAGCTGAGATAGATTGGTGATTCATAGATAGGAAGTGCTTTGCGATCGAATTTGAAGGCAAATTGATCGAGAGATGAAGAAGAAGGTTTTAACGAAAGATGTTGATTATCATGGGAAGAGATGGAGAGTGATTCAGAGGTTTATGATGATTTTCAAATCCGAGAACGCAAAGAAGGAATGGGTTTGTCACGAATTGATGATTGAGATGAAGAATCGTTGATGTCGAGAACCTAAACTGCAATTAGGGTTTTTGATTTCTGAAATTGAAGAATGAGCAGCAAAAGTTGAAATTGAATTGCCATGGATCTGAGAGCAGAAAAGATGAAGAACAAATGAAGAATGGGTTGTAATCAGGTTGCAGTGTAAGATGTTGTCTCGTAAGAACCAAGGAGGAGCTGGATCTGAGACATGAACATATGCTGTTGTCGGATGCTGATGAACAGAGGTGATTCTGAGCAGTTCGACGAGCTTGTGGTGCTATGTCAGTTGCAAATAAGGGTAAGGCTACAGAATTGAAGCCAAGGAAGAAACACATAAGAGAGGTGATTGAAATGGTGAAGTGGAGTTCATTTGAGTTGTAAGAAGTGTGGGATGTGCAATTGGTCCTGTGACTTGTGGTTTGTGGTGATTGAGGTGCAAGAATTGATGGAATGGCTAGGAAGAAGTGGATTGGATTGTGCAGGCAAGTTGCAGCTGCAATAGGAGTATAGAATTGAAGCTGCAGATGTGAGTCAGTAGTGCAGTCAATAGAACAGAGTTTGGGTCAATCCATCTGGTTTTGAGTTCAGTTCCAAACTGAAAAAAGACATGGAAGAATAAAAGCTCGTTGCCATTGAAATAGATAATGAATGAAGGAGATAAGAAGGTTTTTGGAGTTCTCATAAAGCCAGGAAGGATGGGTCTGGTTTGTGTGTGAATTTGAATGCTGCAGGGAAGGTGATGATTGGTTCTGGTGATTGTAGAATGAACTCAAGAAAATGGAATTGGGAGTTAGTGGTTAAACTGAATTGTAGAAGGTTATGTGGCTGAGCTATTAAACTGAGCATGGGTTTCATATGAGAATGAGGAGTTCAGGTCTAGAAGAATGCAATATTGTTATGCTACTGCAATGAACTGAGATTGTAGTGGGTTATTGACCTGTTGCCATCAGTTGAAGGACTAGAATGAGTTGAAGCTGTAGGTGATAATGAAACTGAAGATGCTACAACTATCGGTGTGTTGCAGGTGAACTAGGAGGTGGATTATGAGAAGCTGCTGCCGCGGTTGGTGGTAATTCTGATGGTGTTTGAATGAATGGTTAGATGTATGTTTAGGTGGCAATGAGTGTCAGATGGTGGCCTGATGTGATATTGCAGGTTGAACTGGTTAATTGCACATGTTGCTGCCAGTGGTGCTGGTATGGCAGGTCTGATCTTGCAATGGCTAGAGCTGAGAAGACTTGTTGCAGTTGATTTGTGGCAGTGAGCTGAGCAGGGAAGAAATTGAGTGATCCTGTGAATTGGTGTTAGTGGCGCGAAACAAGTTTATTGGTGCAGCTGAGAATGGTTGAAAGCTATAGGGTTGCAGCTGGTGGTAAAGAGTTTAAATGGGTTACAGGGATGTGCAACTGAAGGCAAGTGTAGGTGGAGTTCAAATTGGCAAGTAGAGCCATCATGGTCGGCAGTGCATTGGATATGCACAAGGATGGTGCATCACACGCTATGGCTGTGCAAATGGCTCAAGGCAGGCAACTCACCCAATCAGACCGAGAAATAGGCCGACTCGAATCGACTTCACCCCGACTCGGACACGAATCTCCCTAACTCGGTTTGACTCGGTCCTCGACCGAGTTGACTCGTTGACCGGTGACCGGGTTGACTTTGCCGGTCACCTGAACTGCTTTCCGGCGACTATTCCGGCCAAGTTCCGGCCATAATCCCAGTTTTCCGGCGACGGTTTTTTGACATAATTTCACATGGGTATTTCTCACACATGGGCTTGGTGGACCACTTGGAGATGGGTTTTGAGAAGACCTAATATTGGAAGGAGTATCCTTTTGGAATGGGAGAAGCATATAAATAGAAAAGTCTTTCTCAAACCTAGAGATATCTCAAGGAGGGAGACTTCTACTTTTGTTCTAGGGTTTCACATGATAGGTTCTTCTAAACTTTCTATGATGATTTCCAAAAACACAAGTACTTGATTTATTATTGGTTAAAGATGTAGTTGGATTTTGCAACCAAGTTATGATTTTTATGAATTAGTTTTCTCTCAATATTATCGTTTGATTTCTACGGGTTATAATAATTGCATGATTGATGTATTGCAATATGATTGAATGTTTGTTTAGTTAAGTCTAGAATTGATTGAACTCACATCCATATCTATAGCTATTTTAGGGTTTTTCATCAAGCGATAACCTTGAATACGAGTAGCATGATATGATTCTAGGTTGTAGTGATACATCCTTGTAGTCATATGTAGAAATTGACCTTTGTTCGAATTGTTTGCGCAATGTATTTCAATTGCATTGATTAGCCTATTTCTGAAACTTAATGCTCCTAGGAATTGAACTTGATTAGCGCAAGGCGTTAGGTTATTCTTTAGGTAGAATTCACATACGCAGCTCTAATGTGTGTGTTGATGAACTTTGGAAATTTATGGAGTATTCTTGCAATAAGGTATTCTATGGCTTTTGATGATAGCGAGATTAAATACGAATTCTATTCATATATTCATAAACTTGTTTACAATTGAAGATGAAACCTTTACCCAATAATTCACATCCTCGATTTGCGTACTTTATTTGCTTTTTGTTTATTTTTATTTACACAATCAGAAAATCCTCGGTGTTTTATATAGGAAACCATAACATATTGACAACCTAGACCTCTCTGTGGGAACGATCCTTTCTTGCCCTTGCTTCATTATGTATTTTGAGTAGTAAGAAAGTGTAATTATATTTGTGTCGGCTGACAACCGGTCAAATTTTGGCGCCGTTGCCGGGGAGGCAGCGGTTGTTAATTGTTTTTGGTTTTTTACTTTTGTTTTACTTTTTCTTATTCTTTGGTTCTTAACCGAGTTTTGAGAATCTCGTTTCAGGTACCAATTTCTATGGACGGAGCATATTGGAGCAATCAATACGGCTTTCAACCTCAACAATATGACAATTATCACCCTTACGGGGAGTACAATCAAAATCAATCCTTTGGTTATGATCAATACTCCACGCACCCTTTTAGTTACTCTCATACATTCCAACCTTCTTACGGTGGGTATGTAAGTGAGCAACCACAAAGAGGGGATGATACTTGTGCTCCTATGAATTTTTACTCTAGTTTGGTAGATGAAATGCAACAATTTATGGACAGCATGGAGTCAATTCGTAGACAACCAAGCGTGGAACCAATTTCATCGACCGAATGTGCTCATAGTATGTATGGCCCAATTTCTGATCGTAGTTATGATCATTCACCCATTCAAAGGGAAGATAATTGGCCTAACAATACTGAAGTAAGTAATTCTACTTTTTCTTTGTCGAATGAGCTTTACAAACAAATGGAACACTATATTCAGAATTTGGATGGATCACTCCAAGAGCTTCAAAGAGGTGTTTCCGACGTAAGAAAGGGCATTGATGAATACATAGAGGAAATGAATAATTATGTTGAAAAAGGCGAACCTTTGGGGACTTTCGTTGATATTTGTGTAGTTAATTCAACTCTTGATCGTAATAATGATCATTCACCTATTCAAAAGGATGAGTTAGAGATTAGCAGCACTAAATTCAGCGACGAACAAGATTATGTTGACTATGATAGTGATGATTATTATGAAAATACATTGCCTAAACCAATTCATGGTGACATCCCCGAGGAGTGTACAATGGAGTCTTTTTGGGATCAAGATGAAGACGAAGAGGAATATGTCGACACTTGTGTAGATTACTCAAGCATTGATCTTAATAATGATCAAGAGCCTATTCAAATGGTGGAGCTCGAGGATGATGCATTTTCGAGTGTTCTAGAAAAGTTTCTTATAATAAAATTTGGATCCGCAAAAGAGTATGTGCCTTACAACAAAGAGGAGTATGTTGAGAATGAGACCGTTATGACCACTATTGTGGAAGACCCAATTGAGCGTGCAAAGGATTGTAATGATGATGTTTATGTCGAAACTTTGGTTACGGCAGAAACGGACGAAGAATGGTTGCAAGGTTTGATAGAGGACCACGATATACAAGAGGTGAATTATTCACTTGAGTTTTTCAAGGATGAAGAGGATTCCGTAATACAAGAGATTGTGCAAGGTTTGTCTAACCCGTTGCATATTGTTTCTTCTCCTTTACCTCTTATTGGTTTGAATGTATGCGCTTCGAGAATATTGTTGAGTGACTTTTTTTCTCGTTTTCCACCATTAGAGATACTTGATTCTCATACTATGCAGGTTTTGGAACAAGAAACCGTGGAAGTACCCGACTTCTATATTCTTTATACACTCCCAAGTGTGGACAAGAATAAGTGTGGGGGAAGCTTTTATCGGTTCATAGCTTCACTTTTGCTTTATTGTACTAATATTTGTGTGAAGCTAGTGTTTGCAAAACAGGTTCTATGGAAGGATCCTCAACTTTTCGGATTGTTGGTATATGGACGATAACAAAAGAGTGGGCCGACGACTTTAAACCAAGCGCTAAATGGGAGGAAACCCATAGGTTTTGTATCTTAAACCCTTTTATTTATTTATTTTTATAGTTTTCATATCATATTTGCATCCCCATGTTTAATTTCATTGCGTCCGGAATCTATCTTAGAAGAGAATTATGACGAATACATTTTCGTCAGAAAAATTCAGACTGCACGTAGTTCAGTCCAGAGACCATAACTGTCAGAACGTTTATCGAAACACTGTTCCCTTTTGACACTTTGTAGAAAACACGTAGATGAACAACTTTTGTGAAATGGAGTTTTTCCAAATTCCTTACCAATTTGTACAGTTTTTGCGTTTTATCTGCTGTTACGTCAGAATTCAGAATTTTCGGTTTTACACATTGAGGACAATGTGAAGTTTAAGTGTGGGGAGTATTTTGCATATAGAGTTTTTAGCCTTTTTGAGTCAAAATTTTCAACTTTTTTGTAAATAGTGAATAAAAACTCCAACTTGTAGTTAGTTTAGAGTCACATAGTATACATGTCGCTAAGATTACATCGAGAATCTCATAATAGTGACTGAACTTAGAGATGACAGAGAACATGATCGGGTTTCTTAATTGTATGAGAGTTAAAGTTGGATTTAACCATGCCAGTGGCAAATAAGGTGCAGACTGAATTCGGTATTAGAGTAGTGATCCCCTATAGTGGAGACTACCCATGTTACATAATGTGAGGCACCAACCTTCAATTCTTTGTACCTGTCTAAATTTGTGCTTTTAGAGTGTGTGTCACCGTACGTAAATTCCGGGCAGAATGGTGAGCTGTCCAACCTCCCACCATAGAAGCACTATTTTGATCTCTTGAGTGCTATTTTTATCAACCATGATGGTGACATCGAATTGCTAACTTACATACCACTTGTGATCTTGTTCGCAGTTAGCACCATCCACCTTATCTCTCTCTACACCAACAGGTCCATAGAAACACCATCATTATCAACAAGAGGAGCATCACAAATTTGAAGGAAAGTTGAAGACGTTTGAGGTTTACAAGCAACAATACAAAAAGAGTGAAAATTATCAAGATGAGAGTTCGAGAAGTTTATGATATCGAGACATACAAGTTGTGAAGAATCAAGTGGTAAAGTGCTTACACCATGGCCTATTGTATTTTATTTTGTATTTATTTTTCTCTTGTCTCTTTAAAAAAAAAAAAAAAAAAAAAAAAAAAAAAAAAAAAAAAAAAAAAAAAACGAAATAAAAAAAAAAAAAAAAAAAGACAAGAGAAAAATTTTTAGGTTTGTTAATAGTTTCTATTATTTTGTTTTATTTTTTATTTTGTATTTGTTTTATTTCTTGTTAAAAAAACGAAAATTAAAAAAAAAAAAAAAAAAAATTATTTTGGGTTTGTATAGTTTGTTTTTAGTTTTGTATTCTTTCAATAAAGCCTATGGAAAGAAGGAATATCTATAATGAAGTTTCAAGTGACAAGGAATTAGAGGAAAGAATCATATTGTCGAGATTCTACGAAGTTCGAGAGTTATCATCAAGAGTTGAAGACCGAAGACGAAGATGAAGACACCGATAGAAGACCGTAGACGTTTCTATGGATGTTTGTGAGTGGTGCTAGCTGCACGCCGAACGGATACACTGGTAAGTAAGCATATTCCCACCTTCGTTAAATGGTTGATTTCCTTTCAAGAGATCGTCGAAAAAATGGGTTTTCAAAATATATAAAAGATGTGGGTTTTCAAAATATTTCGGAGGGTTTTTACCTTCCTACCATTCAACGTGTCTCAGGATTCTCTCTTCATTCCAACCTGGACACATGTGTGACCCATAAAGAGTTGTTTATTATTGAGAGCAATTTCATAAAACCCTTTCTTGTGAGGCAGAGTCGAGACTTTTGATCACTCCGAACCCGAATTTTAGTCGAGAAGGGATGGTTATTTCTCTCTCAACTTTTAAGAATGAGATTGTGTTCATTTATGTGTCTAACTTCTTATGACTAGTGTGCAGAATCTCTATGTCTTCTTAGCGCATTGGATGCTATCATTACGGAGAACTAGTAAGTTGGAAATATAGGTTTTGTGGGTATATCTCTAGTAAACCCTCACGAGACTATAACTCGTCCACTAGGGACACCTAGGGGTTTAAAGGCTTGTTACATTCTTGCATGCATGTGATCCATGACTGGAACTAAAGTATGCATACCCGTATGCGTACTTGAAGTTGTGAAATTCCGTATACCATGTACACATACCGGTATGCATACTTGCGTAAGGTATAGGTCCGGGAATTTCTGCTGGGTTTTGGAAGTGTACTAAGTATGCGTACACATTTGCATACTGGCGAACCAAAACTCAGACCAGCTACTTAAGTATGCGTACCCGTTTGCATACTTAGTGGTTAAAGTGCTAAAATCTGTTGCCTCATGAACTAATACATTTATATATTAAGGAATGCATTCTTTGCAAACCGTGGCTATAATGTTCATGAATTGATTCGAGCGAATCAAATCGATTTTGCTTCAATTGTGTTCTTGTATACTTATGTGAGAATATAGCAATTGAACAACTCTTTAACTAGTTTCATTTGAGTCATTTGAACTAGTTATGGTTAAGATGAATAAGGTTGATATGAGAGTGTTCATATAGCTAACCTCGGTTAACTACGGTTGAGCCAACATGGTGTACACGTTTAGGTACGGTTACTAAACCTAAATGAGGGTACATTTCATTTGTGTATAACAAGCTAAATTCGATCCAAAGGTTGAAAGATATTATCTGGAATCTAATCATGTTTTCATCTAACGGTGAATATTGAATGCTTTGTTACCAAGGTAACTTAGATTGCAAACCCTGATTTAAAAACTATATAAAGAAGAACTCTATAAACTGGGAAAACTAATCCCCACACCTCCTATGTGATACTAGTTGCATAAGCTCGAGTCGATTCTCCTTTAACCTTAGGTTTTTCACGAAACCCTATAGGTTAAAGACTTAAAAACTTCATTGGGATTGTGAAGCCAGACCCAACTATTTTCTTTGTAGTTATGTGATCTGATCTTGCTGTTTCTATAGTATTTGAGTACTATCTTCTCTAAGATTGGCTCGAGATTTAATCTCCGATAGGCAAGATAAAAAGTAGTCACAAACATCTTCGTCTCATCGTTTGTGATTCCACAACATCTAGTTTCGCTACCATACGATTAAGATAATTGTGAGGTAATTGATATTTCTAGGCTGTTCATCGGGAATATAAGTCCGGTATATCAATTGGCTCCTTTTCACCTTGATTTATTAAAATACATTTCAAAACTCGTAGGTATTTCTGTGGGAGACAGATTTATCTATTCCTATAGACTTTTCTATGTGAGACAGATTTGTTTATCAAGTCTTCGACTTTGGGTCGTTGCAACTCTTGGTTGTGGGTGAGATCAGCTAAGGGAATGAAGTGCGTAGTATCCTGTTGGGATCAGAGACGTAAGGAGTGCAACTGTACCTTGAATTAGTGTGAGATTGATTAGGGTTCAATTACAGTCCAGTCCTAAGTTCTTTGGTAGTAGGCTAGTGTCTGTAGCGGCTTAATACAGTGTGGTGTTCAAATCTGGACTAGGTCCCGGGGTTTTTCTGCATTTGCGGTTTCCTCGTTAACAAAATTATGGTATCTATGCTATTTCTTTTCCGCATTATATTTTGTTATATAATTGAAATATCACAGGTTGTGCGTTGAATCGATCAATTTGTAAATCCAACCTTTGGTTGTTGATCCTTGAACATTGGTCTTTGGTACCGTTCAAGTTACTTCTCTTATATTCAATCGGGCTCGCAAATTCCTAGTTGCTAATTGCAAATTGAATTGAGAAAGAGAGATACAAAACTCTTTGATATACTTTTCTAGATTGAGTCTGACTGTCTAGTTGATTCTCTTGAAAGTATATTGGAGTTTGTCTATTCATATTGCCAAACGAAATATTGGGTGTGGTTGTTAGATCCCCGCTTTTTCAGTAAGCTCATAAAGTCATAATTGTTGTTCATGAAAAATTGAAAAAACCTTGTGTGATTTCTAAGCATTACGGTATGGGACGTATGCTCAGGAAATTCAAACTGACGAAGCTTGTCCACAATAAAAAAAAATTGAATTGCGGGAACGAAATCCTTTGAAGGGGGTAATAATGTAACACCCACACTTTTTGCATGACGCATGCGCAAAGGAGCATCATCGAATGAGCTGAATCTTCATCTCATTCTTGTGTTATGCGTTTAAGGCATGTTGGCTCAGAACAGGCAAGTAGATGCTAGCCAAGGAAAAAATTGCACCACTATGGTGCAATTCACAAGTTTAGTGATAGGTGTCATAAACACCTTCATTTATATCTATAGTTTATGCTTTCTTTGTTATGTTTTCATGTGAATTATGTATCTTATGTTTACTTTTGAGTTATTAGGTGGAATGGAGTCGTTTGAAGCAAAAGAAGGAGAAATTACCCATTTGGAGCAAAAAGGCAACAAGGTCAATTCACAGGCGATATCTGGAGCATGCAAGGTTGCGCAAGAAGAGTTATGCGTGAAATTAAGCTGTCAGTCTCCTAGAGCTGACAGAACTGAGCATCTGGTTAGCCCTTAACCACCACAACGGGGTGCCAATATAAACTTTACTCGTTACCTAACCCTAGCTTTCAGGGAAAACGTTTCTTTCAATCATTATTTGCACCTGAACCAGAAAGAGAATAGCTGTACTTCAGCCATGAGAAATCGGGAGCATCAGCTGTTAAAGGAAATGGAGATCGAGAAGGAAGAATTGAGGGGGTTGTTTGTGAGATCAAGAAGAACACAGAGAAGGTAGAAATGGAAGAGATCGATGCATTTTAGTAGCTGTGAAAGAAGCCAGAAAACACAGATGGCGATGCAATGACGCAGTCGATGTTTATTAGTGAAATTGTTGGGATTTTGAAGTCAAGAGGGAGATGGAAATTGGGTACAAACCAATTGGCAGAAGACTGAACTGTTGCTGTGGAATTTTAAGGAAATGGATTTGAAGTTAGGGTTCGAGAGGAGATTTCAGGGGTGCTGAGTTTTGAATCAAAATACAAATGATTCTACTGCTGCTCAATTGACGATGGGATATTTCAGATTTGAGTCTCAATCGAAGTGGCGGTGTTGATATTCATGGGTGTTTATGGGTGAAAACTATTCCTGCCGGATTTGGTAATTTGGGGTGTGTGGATGAGGAATGAATCTAAACCCTAAACAAATGCACTGCGCGGTGAGTGCTTTTAGATTCAGAAATCAATCTGTGCAAGTCCGGCCTAAACCAAGAAATGGCCGTTCCAGACTCGTTTCGGTCACAAAGTGAAGAAGATGGGGTTGATCTTAGGGAGGTAAGCGAAGAAGGTGTTGAGATTGTGAAGTTGTTGGCTTGCTTATGACTTGTAACAGAAAGGTGAGCAGGCTTACGATTGATGCAAGCAGGCTCTGGGTGTTTGAATACGTTTTTGTATAAACACTTGGTTTCTGTCTCGTCTCGACTTGTGTTGTTTTTCTCCTGTCTCCTGTTTTTCTCCTGTGTTGAAAATAGGGAGGAGAACCTATTTATACAAGTCATTTGAGCCTTATTCACGTCTCTCGTGGGAACTGGAGGAAGTGTAGTGATGGAGTAGTGGAGG
The DNA here is from genome assembly GCA_023531295.1 of Papaver armeniacum. Classification (NCBI taxonomy): domain Eukaryota; kingdom Viridiplantae; phylum Streptophyta; class Magnoliopsida; order Ranunculales; family Papaveraceae; genus Papaver; species Papaver armeniacum. The sequence continues at coordinate 66,042 of JAJJWW010009295.1, read as the reverse complement.
TGTGTGTTGGTGTTACACGACCAGTCTTGCCCACTTCTCCTGTCATCTCTAACCGTCCATGACTTCCTAACACGTTCTTGTGATGGCGCGTTGCACGCTGCACGCTGTAAACCGCCAGACCAATACCCCAGTATGTATCCCCCAGTTTGTGACATGATTGATGTCTCGAGTGTGTGGATCGTGGGATCCACAAAAGGTAGCACGTAATGCTAAATTGAATAACTGCGTTATTCAGGAAGTTGATACTTGTGAAGTATCATGTGTATTTTATGCAGGTACTGCATCCTGGTGTGGTAGAGTGATGGGTGGTGATTACCATGACGCCTCACTGACCAAATAACTCCCCGACTGGGGTTGTATAACCAAGCCGGTGAAGTTGGACGGACGAGATGATCTTTGAGACACTCATCTGCGACCGTTGGTGGAATTAGGGTTTTAGAAGAGGTGCGCAAGCATCCCTCTTCAGCCTGGTCGAATCCCAGCTTGGGATATGACTTTGGCCAGGCCGACCGTACATGCGTGTATACGGCATGACGGTGTAGGTGCCTATACCCATTACCTCACGAAAGTATGATCTGGGCCACTCAATTCGTCCGGTGAAGTTGAGTGGTCAAGATCAATTTGTGACAGAAACCAAGTGCCGCAAGAGCCGCGCGTCATGCCCATTTCGGGCGCACGTTCCAAGATGACCAATCTTGGTCGGTCTTGGCCGATCGGTCTGGTGTGAAGGTGGTAGGCTGGTGTTCACGCCTATACCTGAATATCCCATGAAAACATGATCTGAGCCATCCAAATCGTCCGGCGAAGTTGAGCGGTCGAGATCAGTTTGCGGTTTGGGAGGTGTGACCACGCTAGTTTGGGCGCGCGTCTTGGAATAACCAGGCATGATATGCCTTGGACGATCGAGTGAGGGGATAGATGGGTCCACGGTGGTCATGCTGGTATGACCGGACCTGCTTAATCTAATCTTGGACCCTCCATTCGTGACGGAGAAGATGGACGCTCGTGATGCTCAAAACCCTAATTTTGGGTTTCAAGGCCGTGCGACCATGCTTTATTCGGCGTACGAATTGGGATAACCAACCATGGTTGGTCCTGACCGATTGGTCAGGTATGTAGGCGGGCCCACGGTGATTGTGTTGATATGCTCTGGGCCCTTTGAATCTACATCTACACCCTCCATCCTGCAAAGATGGATGGTTGAGACTGTTTTGCGACACATGTAATATGCCGCAAACCCTAATTTAGGGTTTTCTGTCCATAATGCTCTGGTTTGGACGTCTTTGGCAGGCTAGGCCAATCTCTTGGGGAAGGCCGACCATGCGGGGTCCGCGTTGGTTCGGCAGTGGATATTCCATACCTGCTTGTGGGTGATGGAATTGATCTGGGTCATCCAATCATGCTTGTGGAGTTGGATGACTGTGATCATATCCTGACTGATACGGTCAGTCCGGATGCTCAATCGGGCTAGTATAACACACCGAGAGGGGCTCAATCGGGCTAGTATAACACACCGAGAGTCAGCCTGTTCGGGTATTTCGTACATGGTTTATTATAATGCTTGGAGGTTCGTGTTGCTCTGTAAGAGCAACACTCAGTCGTCATGCCACACTGATAATGAGTACAGGAAATACAAGGCTGATTGCGCATTAATTAATAATGCTAGAAATTCACAGGTATATGGGATTGTTGCTACATGCTCCAACCTGGATGAATTTCATGTATTCACGAATGGGATTGTTGCCACATGCTCCATTCTAGGTGAATTAGTAAAGTGAAGGAGTATCCAACACTTATTAATGGCTTTATCTTTTACAAGATTTCAGCGCATGATTTTCTGGTTTTTTTACAATTTTAACCTTAAATGAAAATCCACCATCAACATTAAGTCCCCTGCCTAGCACATAATGGTTACACTATTGTGGGGTAGGCATGAGATGGTCACATACATATGTGAGAAAGACAGGATAGAGGAAGTTTACCCGGAAGAGTGTTGGCCGACCGCTAGTTGCCCACGCCGTCATGCTTGTATGGAATCTTTTGGTGGGACCGGTTTCCTTCCTTAGGATATTTGAATCAAAAGCAAAATCCAAACAAAAGAGGTATCCTTGTTCTATTGGGATTCTTCTAATTTTTTGTCTATAAAAGGGACCAACCCCTTTTCTTTTTCTCACGATTTTTTTTTTTGTTTGTTGAGCAGCTCCGTCCGTGGTCTTCACTTAACCTCGCCTCCGTCCGTCCGTCCGCCGTGACAAGGTGAGCGTTTTTTTTTTTTTTTTTTTTTTTTTTTTTTTTAAGGTAAAACCCTAGTTTGCTAGGTAAACACCTTTTGTAAGATGCGTATATGCTTAGTTTTTCCACCGAAGTTGATACGCCAATATTTTCTAGAATTGCTTAGTAAAACAACCCGTGAATCCATGATCATGTTGTTTTTGCTTCTTTCCACCATTGCATGCAAAACCTAGCTTTTAGGTTGTATCTTGAAAAGAAAAACCTTGGCTTGAATATCGTAGACACGATTCCCATGAATAAAGAAAAATCGTGTTATGATGTGTGCGGATGAACGCGGGCCCGCCGTGTATGCTTGATTGAACGTGGGTCTCACCCACATATGCTTGACTGAAAGTCGACCTTATATTAGTCTTGTGCCCGGACTTGAAACTTGAGTAACACCGAACTTGAAATTTATACTGGACTTGAAATTTATACCGGACTTGAAACCAATACCAGACTGAAACTTGTACCGGACTTGAAACCAATACCAGACTGAAACTTGTACCAGACCTAAAACCAATACCAGACTTGAAACTTGAGTAATACTGGTGTTTGGACCTAATCCCAGCTTTTGTGCATTTCAACGTGTCTTTTCGTGCGTGACTACACGCTTTATGCGCTTTGCATACAAGTTCTAACTCATGTCCTTTATTTCATTGTGGAATGAAGAAAAGAATTCCTGTTGAGATGTCTTCCGGAGATAATGCTGGTGCCAAGCCAGGAAGTGTTGACAGCTTCAAAGATATGCCGAACACCGATAACGAGTTGTTCACCTCGCCTTTTCCAAACATTAGAAGACATCCTTCTCATAAGATAGTCCTGCTTTCCAATTCAGAAAATATAGGAGCTGATCCATCTTCTTCTTCGGCACTTGTGATGAGGTTCTGTCTTCAAAGAAATGAATATCCGCCATCTCCTATCGACTTCAAGACTTGTCATACTCCACTGGCCTCTTATGAAGGATGGATGAGGCGCATGTTGAATAATAAGAACATTAAAGCCAATTTGACCAAAGCGCAAATCCTCGATGCAGTCATGGCATCTGCTACTCTTGAAATTAAGAAAGACGATGCATGCTTGATTACTTTCATTTCTCGGTGGCGCCCTTCTACTCATACAACTATATCTAGGTGGGGAGAGATGGCTATTACTCCGGAAAGCGTAGCTGCATTGATGAACCTTCCTGTTGCTGGGAATCTTTATTATGAGCTTTCTGACACGGAACAACGTGATTATGACACTATACTCCGAAAGGTGGCAGAATTCGACGATCTGGACAAGGAGGAGAAAAAAGATACAAGATGCTTTTACACCTGGTGGGTATCGGAATGGTCTCCTTGTAAACCCAGAGCCGAATCAGGAGTTGGAAAACGAGCTCGGTGTGATTGCATTCCTGTCTTTGTGGTTATCCAGAGATATATATGACGACGGTTCTGGAAAGAAAACCATAAGGGGTGTTCTGGTTAAGATTGCTATAAAGCTAGCAAAAGGCGAAGTTCTTCCCTTAGGTGCCTTGTTCCTTGGATCATTGTATTCTCATATGGACGCCTTAGCAATGGATATGCATGTTTCCAACGGGTACAAGAAGGTGGAGTCGTATGTCCACTTCGCTTTTCTTCAGGCATTCTTGTGGGAACATTTCAAAAGTTATGCTCCTGCTCCTGCAACTTCGCTCGTCAATTTGTATGGTGGCTCAAGAATACTCCGTTGGCAGAGAAGGCGTCCCAGAACTGGTGCGAAACTTGTGGATATCTTTGATAATGTGTCTTATGTTACTTTCCGTCCATGGGGGCCGATCCACCCATCCAGTTCAGCCAAAGACTTTTGCTATTGCTTCTGACGATCCTGATGCTGCGTTGCGTACCGATGCCGAGACTATGAAATCCGGAAAACTTATTTACCCACACAGCTGCATTCCAGGATATATCCCGTCTCTATTCAACGAAGCTCTTACTGTGACTCCGTATAACATCGACAGGGCTGCTCGTCAAATGGGATTTGACCAGGGTGTTCCCTTTATTCGTCCTTCGGAGGTTTCGAAAGAACTTCTCCCGGTTATCTTTGATGCTGACATATTCTTTGCGTCGCAGAGTCTTCCCTTCTGGCCTATTGGGAGAAACTCAGTGGTAACCGACAAGTATAAGGAATTTTGGAGGAAGCAACTGTTGGCTTTCCAAGAATTCTCGGAGGATGTTGTGATAAATTCCCGTGGTGAGCCATCTTCTGACGTCCTGAAGGAGCATTTCCGGTTGAGGCCACTTCCAGCTAAACGGACCAGAGCTGATGATTGCAGTCCCCAGACAAGAGTGAGATCTAAGAGGCAGGCATGTGATTCGGTGATTCTCAATTCCTCCAATATGCAGGTATTTAAATCTCTTTCCGTTGGTTCCTTCATTTCTCCAGAGTAAATTCTTCTAAGAGTGATTCTTGCTTGAAATCAGGGAATTCCGAAAGAGAATGTCTTCACAAGGTTGGCGCGCATTCAGAATGAGAAGGCTGGTAATGTTGGCCTTCATGTTGAGAAGTATGGCTGTACTGATCTTCATGCTGAGGAGTCTGGAGAAACCGCTCCTTTTACCGACCATGACGGAGATGATGCAAGCTCGGTTGGACAAGGCGCTTCCCTAAGTGATCTTGTTGATGGGTCCGTGATGGAAATTAGCACCCAAAGCGAAGTAGATATCGGGAGGAATGTAAGAGAGGCAACATCCGCTATTGTTGAGGTGGCTCCCCTTGAAGAATGTTCTGAGCAGGTTCCAATCAATAAAGCTGTCGTGGCGACTTCTTCTGAAAGACCTCCTGCAACTGACAAGGCTCCCGTGACTGGTGAGGTACTGGTAGGGAAACCTGGAGCTTTGTTCGATCCTCCTTTTATTGTTCCTTATCCAGGCCATGTGTTGGTTGGAGGATTCAGTGTGCCGGTTCGGTTCAAGGAGTTGTACACGGCAATATGGGAGAAACACGGCCACATTGCTACCACTACGAAGCTCAAAAGTCGTCTTGCATTGGTCAACCGCATTCAGGAGGCTTTATTTTCTATCCATGGGATGAGCGTCACGACTGGTCGAACAGTTTCTGAGGAGATGATTGAAGACTGGAAGTGCCATCGAGATGTGTTTGTGCAGTATGACTTCAATGCTCCTTGGTTCCTCAAAGGGTTCTCCGAGATTCAGGAGCTCCAGAAATTACAAGGTGAAGCCCCTTCTGCAGAATGTGTTACTCTCCAGGAAGAAGAGGTTGAAAAGTTGTCTAAGGAGTTGAAGTTGAAGCAGGCTGCAATTCAAAGGATGAAAGTCGTTCTTGCCCAGAAGGACGAGTTGCTGCTGAAGGACTTTCCTTGAAGGATTCGTGCCATATACTTGTCTCTTCTTTTTCTTTTTGAGTGATAGTGAGGATTTCTTTTCATAACTTGACTTCTGGTTTTGAATTAATAGGTAATTGAATTGGTTTATTTTGAGATAGTTTTGCGAATAACTTTTCTGAAAGAGGTTATTTCAAATGGAATTTGCATCTTGGTCATGAATGATTGCACATGTCATATGAAATTGCAAATGTCGTGTAAAAGGGAGGTATGAAGGGAAGCAAACATGCGTTTGATCACTGAGTCTCTTTCTCCATGTGCGGGATGCTAAGTCCCCAGTGAATTCCAAAACTATCTTTCTTGTAAAATTTCTGAATAGAACTTACTTGTTTTTGAAGTCTCACTTGTATCAAATCGAAGTAGCCTCTCCAAGGAAGTCGTCCGCATTAATTTTTTAGAGAATGAGAGCTATCCCTCTGAACCAAGTTTCTCCTGAACAATGCGCTTCAAAGCGTTGCACTCACTGGTAGGGTGGTGAAGGAACCGGTGGAAATGACAGTACCTCGGGTCCATTACTTCTTGGTCAGTGGGTGGACGCCATACCGGAGGTAGCTCCACCTCTCCGTTTCGCACCCACGCCTCCAGCAACTCCAAAATCTTCTTCATTGGGAAGGGAAAGTGTAGGTACTCTGAGTCTAGATTTTCCTGTGTTAGTGGGCATAGTGATGTATCTTCGTGGCTTTGATGTGGAGCACGTTCCGGAGACGAAGTTGGAAGATTTGTGAGTGTCATCATATCTGCGGATCGTTTGCCTGGGTAAAGGGATGTGGAAGGTGTCGTAATATCACTGCTGAGTGATCGAATTGAACGCTCCCATCCTCTGTATCCAAGTATTTCCTGATTGATCTCTCCTTCCTCAAGTATTTCTTCGCTTGGTTGGAAGGTCGATGCGGATTGGACAGTCTTCCGGGCTTCAACAAGAGTTTTGAGATATAAATCTTCTAGCAGGGCCCCGTAGGCTGCAGGCTCCCTTTCTTTATCCGGTAGATGTTGTAGTACTCCGGACAAGTCCTTTCCTCTGTGGAGTTGCCTCGGTTCTTCATTGTTGACTGGACCATGTCGTTCATCTTTCCTAAGTCTCCTGCGGTTACGCGCTCTTTTGCCTCTCCACCGGTAAAGGTGTGACTCCCGACTAAGGATTCAACATTTCTTGCACTTGCTTGAGTAGATGCCTGCCGACCCTTCTTGTAATTGTGTTGCTATATCATTCAAAAGGCGAAATGTCTCGCTCTGCCTTCTGGTGATACCGGCTTGATTTGCCAAGACATCCTCCAGCATTCTAGCTACACTTCCCATGATATCTGAACCACCCGTGGTTTCCTGATACATTGCGAGATGGAAACCGAAAAATTGAGAATTCAATTTTGTGCAACCGAGAGATCAACCTCCCGCACGTGGTCGCCAATTGTTTATGGGTGAAAACTATTCTGTCGGGATTTGGTAATTTGGGGTGTGTGGATGAGGAATGAATCTAAACCCTAAACAAATGCACTGCGCGGTGAGTGCTTGTAGATTCGTAAATCAATCTTTGCAAGTCCTACCTAAACCAAGAAATGGCCGTTCCAGACTCGTTTCGGTCACAAAGTGAAGGAGATGGGGTTGATCTTAGGGAGGGAAGCGAAGAAGGTGTTGAGATTGTGAAGGTGTTGGCTTGCTTATGACTTGTAATAGAAAGGTGAGCAGGCTTACGATTGATGCAAGCAGGCTCTGGGTGTTTGAATACGTTTTTGTATTAACACTTGGTTTCTGTCTCGTCTCGACTTGTGTTGTTTTTCTCCTGTCCCCTGTTTTTCTCCTCTGTTGAAAATAGGGAGGAGAACCTATTTATACAAGTCATTTGAGCCTTATTCACGTATCTCGTGGGAAGTGGAGGAAGTGGAGTGATGGAGTATTGGAGGTGTGTGTTGGTGTTACACGACCAGTCTTGCCCACTTCTCCTGTCATCTCTAACTGTCCATGACTTCCTAACACGTTCTTGTGATGGCGCGTTGCACGTTGTAAACCACCAGACCAATACCCCAGTATGTATCCCCCAGTTTGTGACATGATTGATGTCTCGAGTGTGTGGATCGTGGGATCCACAAAAGGTAGCACGTAATGCTAAATTGAATAACTGCGTTTTTAGGAAGTTGATACTTGTGAAGTATCATGTGTATTTTATGCAGTACCTGCATCCTGGTGAGGTATAGTGATGGGTGGTGATTACCATGACGCCTGACTGATCAGTTAACTCCTGACCAGGGTTGTATAACCAAGCCGGTGAAGTTGGACGGACGAGATGATCTTTGAGACACTCATCTGCGACCGTTGGTGGAATTAGGGTTTTAGAAGAGGTGCGCAAGCATCCCTCTTCAGCCTGGTCGAATCCCAGCATGGGATATGACTTTGGCCAGGCCGACCGTACATGCGTGCATACGGCATGACGGTGTAGGCGCCTATACCCATTACCTCACGAAAGTATGATCTGGGCCACTCAATTCGTCCTAAGTGAACTTAAGTGGTCGAGATCAATTTGTGACAGAAAACCAAATGCCGCAAGAGCCGCGCGTCATGCCCATTTCGAGCACACGTTCCAAGATGACCAATCTTGGTCGGTCTTGGCCGATCGGTGTGGTGTGAAGGTGGTAGGCTGGTGTTCACGCCTATACCTGAATATCCCATGAAAACGTGATCTGAGCCATCCAAATCGTCCGGCGAAGTTGAGCGGTCGAGATCAGTTTGCGGTTTGGGAGGTGTGACCACGCTAGTTTGGGCGCGCGTCTTGGAATAACCAGGCATGATATGCCTTGGCCGATCGGGTGAGGGGATAGATGGGTCCACGGTGGTCATCTTTGGTATGACCGGACCTGCTTAATCTAATCTTGGACCCTCCATTCGTGCTTGGAGAAGATGGACGCTCGTGATGCTCAAAATCCTAATTTTGGGTTTCAAGGACGTGCGACCATGCTTTATTCGGCGTACGAATTGGGATAACCAACCATGGTTGGTCCTGACCGATTGGTCAGGTATGTAGGCGGGCCCACGGTGATTGTGTTGACATGCTCTGGGCCCTTTGAATCTACATCTACACCCTCCATCTATACCTGCAAAGATGGATGGTTGAGACTGCTTTTGCGACACATGTAATATGCCGCAAACCCTAATTTAGGGTTTTCCGTCCATACTGCTCTGGTTTGGACGTCTTTGGCAGGCTAGGCCAATCTCTTGGGGAAGGCCGACCATGCGGGGTCCGCGTTGGTTCGGCAGTGGATATTCCATACATGCTTGGGGGTGATGGAATTGATCTGGGTCATCCAATCATGCTTGTGGAGTTGGATGACTGTGATCATATCCTGGACTGATACGGTCAGTCCGGATGCTCAATCGGGCTAGTATAATACACCGAGTGGGGCTCAATCGGGCTAGTATAACACACCGAGAGTCAGCCTGTACGGGTATTTCATACATGGTTTCATTATAATGCTTGGAGGTTCGTGTTGCTCTGTAAGAGCAATACTCGATCATCATGCCGCACCGATAATGAGTACAGGAAATACAAGGTTGATTGTGCATTAATTAATAATGCTAGAAATTCACAGGGTATATGGGATTGTTGCTACATGCTCCAGCCTGGATGAATTTCATGTATTCACAAAATGGGATTGTTGCCACATGCTCCATTCTAGGTGAATTAGTAAAGTGAAGGAGTATCCAACACTTATTAATGGCTTTATCTTTTACAAGATGTCAGCGCATGATTTTCTAGTTTTTTTACAATTTTAACCTTAAATGAAAATCCACCATCAACAATGGGTTTTCAGTGGTAGATGGAATTTGGTGGTTGCATCTGAGATCTGAGAATAATCAGAGAATGGGATTTGAAGCTGAAAGAAGAAAGAGTGGGTGTTTCCGTTCAAGTTGCAGGTGTTAAAGGCACTGGTGATGGAGCAGATAAGATGTGAAGAGCTCAAATGGAATGGTTAGTCCGTGGCTCAATGATGCTGCAGAAAATAGAAGAACAAGGGAGAGCTGGATGCTTGCTGCTGGTGGAAGAATTGGCATGAACTACAATGGGTGTTCGGTACTGAGATGTCCATGGGGTATTGATTCTGTTAATGGAGCAGCTGTAGTTGAGTGCCTGAGATGAAATCGTGGGAGGTTGCAAAATTCTAGAATGTTGCAGCTTAAGGAATCATGTATGGCTGAGCTATGGAGGGCAGTTTCTGTGGTTCGAATGAAGGAATGAACTTCTTAGATGTATGCTTAGGATATTAAGAAGCTGATGATACTGGTGGCTCTGGTAGTATGCTAGATGAGCATTGAAGTCAAAAAGGAAGTGAGCTGCTGCCATACAAGGAAAGAAGGGTGTTGTTGCGATTAAGTCAAGTTGCGCTCCGGTTGGATGCTCGGATGCGGAGTGCGGTGCGGGGATGTTGGTTGTTGGGTGAGAAGAGATGAATCTAGTGGTTGATGTGCTGTTATTGAGATGGAGTAGTTGCAATGCAACTGGTGCTAGAGAGTGTTGCAGTTTTGCTGGTGATTTGAAGTAGTGTTTCTATAATGCAGAGGAGGAATCAGAAGTGGCTTATTGTATTTGTATTAGATGCAGTAAGGCACTAGAAGGGAGAATGACTGTTATGAATTAGTGCTGGGAAGAGATGCAGTTGGTTACAAGTGTTGCTGCGATCGGAGCTGAAATTGCAGGTTGTAATGTGGCTGTTGCAGGAGTTGGATATGATGTGTTGCTAAAGGAAAAGAGTTAAGTTGTTGCTGTGGCTGAAGAATACAGGGAAGAGCATGGCAGTGATAAGCTGAATTTAAATGGGTTTTGGAGGTTGATGTAGCTGTTAGGGTTTGTTGTTTGAAGATTCAGATTGGTTTGTGCTGAAGTTGAGAATGAAAACAGAAAAGGAATTGGAGATACTTCTCTGGCTGTGGCAGATGCTTGAGCTGAATTGAACTGGATGATGTTGGTGTTGTTGAACTGAATCGAACTGGTGGTGTTTAAGTCTGCAGCTGGTTATGAAGTTGTAGGCGGCGCTGTAATGGGTACTGTGATTACAGTGAAGCCATGGATGGTCACTAAGGATTGAAGCTGAGCAGGAACTGATGCTGCAAAGATGCAGTGAGAATTGGAGATGCAGTTGTGGAATAATGGAACAGCCATCATGGCTGGATTTGTACTAGTGAAGTGCAATCATCGCACAACACAAGTTCAGGCCTTAGCAAAATAGCTCAGGTCTTTGGCCTAGACCATTCAGCCGCCTACTCAGACCTGATTCACCCAGTTAGCCCCTGACTCGTCTGATTAGTCATCTGACTCATTGACTCGGTTGACTTCTGAGTTGACCCGAGTTGACTCGACCGAGCTGACCCGTTGACCGGTGACTGGGTGGACTTTGCCGGCCACAATACCAATTTTTCGGCGACTATTTTTGGGACATATTTTCACATGGGTTTTCCTCACACATGGGCTTGGTGGACATCTATCTATTGGACCCTTGGGGCTTGACCTAGTTTTGGAAGAGAGGAAAAGCTACAAAAAGGAAAAGTCTTCTACAACTTTGGGGATCACGTATTATTCTTGGAACTTGGAGAGAGCTGCTTTTGTTTACGCTTCTAGGGTTTGCTTTTGTTCATCTTCTTCTATTCAATTAATATTTTTATGATGAACTCCATAGCTATGAGTAGCTAAACACATATTATTGGTTATGGGATAAAGTTGATTTCTCAACATGTTATTTAAATTTATGAATTAGTTTTGTCTCAATATTTTATTGTTTATGATTCATTAATAATATTGTCATATGATTTGATTGTTTGTTTGGTTGAGTCCGGAATCAATCCGATTTACTTTCACCTCTATTGCTAGATTAGGGTTTTCAATACGAAATAGTTGTTTATCCCTGATTCTAAGTAGCATAATTGTGGTTAGTGCTTGTAGTGATATATCCTACTAGTCACAAGTGAATCATAACTTTTGTTAAAACGGATTAGTGCTTTTACATGTTCGTTTGCATTGATTAGTCTTATACCATAGAACTTATTGCTTTTAGGGAGTTAAACTTGATTGTGCTTTTACACTTTAGGTTGCTTTCTAGGAAGAAGTCACATACGCATCTTTTAATGTGGTTGTGATGAAATCAGGGAATTAGAGGGATATACTTGCGATCAAGGTATCCTAGGACTTTTAGTAAATGAGAGATTAAATTATCAATTCTAATCATTGATGAGAATACATGTTTGTGAATGATACTATCCCGTGACCAATATCTTCTCTCTATTGATTATTCCAATTATTTGCTTTGCTTTATTTTATTTTTACTTTAGTATTTCGCTAAAACAACAAAAATCCCCCCTTGGTTACCTTTGAAACTGAAAATCGCATAAAAACAATTGCCTCTATGTGGAAACGAACTCTTCCTTACCTTGTACTTCATTTATATTTAGCGAGTAAGAAAGTGAAATTATTTTTGCTCGGCTGACAACAAGTCAAATTTTGGCGTCGCTGCCGGGGAGGCATACGGCTTGTTATTAAGTTTTTAGTTTCTTTTTATAATTTCTGTTTTTATCTTTGCTTTTTGTTTCTTGTCTTGTTTCTCACTTGTGTGCGAGAATTGTTTTCATGTACCTAATCCCTGGCTTCGAAAGATTGGAACTATCCAAGGTGCGGGATAGCTACTCGAAGAGGCACAATACTCCAACCAAGTCAAGACATAACAGAAAATCAAGAGTTAGAAGTGGAAAAAGAGTTACAAATAGAAGGAGAACAAGAGGTTCCATTCGTAGACGAACCACAAGTTAAAGAAGAAGAAGCAATGGGTGATGCAAATCGTTCACTCAAGGACTTGGATTCTCATAAGCTTGATACACAACAGGGGTGTATTCAAACGAACTCTACTTTTAAGATCAAGCCGGGGTTGCTTAGAGAATTACCAAAGTTCCATGGCATGGTGAATGAAGACCCAAACAAACATCTTATGGACTTCCACACCATTGTCACGGCCATGCTTCCAGCGGATGTTGAGGCGGATGGTGCAATGTTAAAAGTTTTCCGTTTCTCTTTGATGGATAGTGCTAAGGATTGGTTGTACTATTTACCTCCCGGAAGTGTCACGACATGGAATGGGTTGAAGAAACTCTTTCTAGAGAGATATTTTCCTGCATCAAAGGCTACTCAAATTCGAAAGGAGATTTGTGGGATGAAGCAAAATGTGGGAGAATCCTTATATGAATGTTGGGAACGATACAAGAGATTGGTGGCAAGCTGCCCTCACCACCAATTCAGTGACGCTATGATCATCCAATACTTCTATGAAGGACTCCAATCAAGTGATAGGAATCTTCTTGACGTTGCGGGTGGTGGTGCATTAGTGAGCAAGACGGTGGCACAAGCTAGAGAGTTGATTGAAAACATGGCAGCAAACTCCCAACAATTCTTGAGTCGTGGTTCGGATGTGCTTCTTAGGAAAGTAAATGAAGTGATCGAGGTCGAGGAACTTCGTCAACAAATGGGTAACATGACCGCAATGATGCAACAAGTTGCAGCCGCGGTGATACCAAGTTCCTCTCAAGCTTATGAGGACGAGCAAGCTAATGCGGTCTTTCCAAATCAACAAAGACGGTATGATCCCTACTCTAACACTTACAATCCGGGATGGAGAGATCACCCCAATTTTAGCTATGCCAACAAGCAAGGAGCGGTTCAATAACCTACCTTCAACTTTCCTAGTGGATTTCAACCTCAACAACAACAATTCCAGCCGAGACAACAATTTCTGCAACCACAAGCACAACAATCAATGCAAAATCAAGGTTCCGATATTGATTCAAAGCTTCAAACAATGATGCAAGGAATTTCCACCATGTTTAAAGAAAGTCAGCAGGAAACTAAGAGTGCTATCAAGGAGTTGCAAACACAAATGGGCTCCATGGCTATTGAGTTGAACCAATTGAAGGCACAAAATAGTGGGAAACTCCTTCTCAACCTATTAACCCAAAAGAGGGTGTCAATGCTATTACGTTGAGAAGTGGTACACAACTTGTGCAACCCGAAGTTACTGATTCGGGCAAGGTGGAAACACCAAAGGAACCTGTTTTGGAGGAGAAGAATGAGGATTCTCCCAAACTTCTGAGGTACCCATTCTTAACTCTAAAACTCCGGTTTCTACTTATGTTCCTCCTTTACCTTTTCCTCGCAGATTTGCAAGTTCTAAGAAGGCGGAACTAGAAAAGGAGATTTTAGACGTTCTTAAAAAGATCCATGTGAACATACCACTCATTGATGCTATTAAGCAAGTTCCAAAGTATGCAAAGGTGTTGAAGGACTTGTGTACCAATAAGCAAAGGCTCAAAGGTAATGAAGTGCTTAGTGTGGGGGAGAATGCTTCGGCAATCTTACAACACAAACTCCCACTTAAGTGCAAGGATCCCGGTAGTTTTGATATTCCCGTCACAATTGGTAACACAACATTTAACAATGCTATGTTGGATTTAGGTGCATCCGTTAATGTTATGCCTGCATCAATGTATAATTCACTTGATCTTGGTCCTCTTAAAAAGGCTGAAATTGTATTGCAATTAGCCGATCGCTCTAATGTCTACCCAATGGGTATTGTTGAGGATGTTCTTGTGCAGGTTAATCAACTTGTATTTCCAGCTGACTTTTGTGTGTTAGAGATGAATGAAGGTTCACCGGACTCGTCTCTTCCATTGCTACTTGGGCGTCCGTTCATGAAAACGGCGAAAACCATAATTGATGTGGACAAGGGAACATTGACCATGGAGTTTGATGGAGAAACAATACGTTTCAACATTTTCGAGACGATGAGATATCCTAGTGATGTCCACTCTTTTTTCTCCATTGATGTTATGGATACATTGGCACAACAAATGTTTGAATTAAATGGTGATGACGCTTTGGAAACCGTGTTAACTACATCCATGAATAATGGTGTAGAGTGTGGTAATGAAGTCAAGGAAGCCCTTGGTGATCTTAATTCACTACAAGGATGCCCGGAAACTCATAATATCTCTTTTATTTCTTTACCATGCAGTGATGAAAAGCTTGTACCTTCAATTGTTAAATCTCCAATTTTAGAATTGAAACCTCTTCCCGATCACCTAAAGTACTTGTACTTGGGTGATAATGAAGAGTTACCTATGATTGTTTCTAATGAGCTTAGTGATTTACAGGAGCAAAAACTTCTAAGGGTGCTAAGGAAGTACAAGACGTCCATAGGATGGACAATTGCCGATATCAAGGGTATAAGCCCTGCCGTTTGTATGCACAAGATTCGTTTGGAGGACGATGCAAAGCCTACAAGGGAAGCGCAACGTCGTTTGAATCCCCCCCATGATGGAAGTTGTGAAAAAGGAGATACTCAAGATTTTGGAAGTGGGTGTTATCTACCACATATCCGATAGCAAGTGGGTGAGCGCGGTACAAGTAGTACCAAAGAAATCAGGTGTGACGGTGGTGGAGAATGATAAGAATGAACTTGTCCCAACTCGTGTGCAAACCGGTTGGAGGGTTTGAATTGATTATAGAAAATTGAATGCCACCACTAGAAAAGATCATTTTACATTGCCTTTTATTGATCAAATGCTTGAACGTTTAGCTGGACACTCTTATTATTGCTTCCTTGATGGCTATTCAGGTTATAATCAGATTGTGATAGCGCCGGAGGATCAAGAGAAAACCACTTTCACTTGTCCTTTCGGTACTTTTGCTTATAAACGGATGCCTTTTGGCTTATGCAATGCTCCAGCTACCTTTCAAAGGTGTATGGTAAGTATCTTTTCAGAGTATGTTGAAAACATAATCGAAGTGTTCATGGATGACTTTAGTGTCTTTGGTGATTCATTTGACCTTTGCTTGAACAATTTGTCTCTAATCCTTGAACGATGTGTTGAAACAAACCTTGTGCTGAATTGGGAGAAGTGCCATTTCATGGTAACTCATGGCATAGTTTTAGGCCATATAATATCTTCTAAAGGCTTGGAAGTCAATAAATCTAAGATAGACCTTATTCGTGCTCTAACCCCTCCCACTACGGTGAGGGAGATACGTTCTTTTCTTGGTCATGCAGGTTTTTATCGTAGATTCATCAAGGGTTTTTCCAAGATAGCATCACCACTTTGTAATTTATTGCAAAAAGATGTGGTTTTTAACTTTGATGAAAAGTGTATGGTGGCATTCAATCGTTTGAAAGAACTTTTGATTTCAGCCCCTATCATTAAACCACCGGATTGGAGCAAGACCTTTGAGCTTATGTGTGATGCTAGTGATTATGCGGTTGATGCGGTGCTTGGGCAACGTGTGGGGAAGATTCCTCATGCTATTTATTATGCTTCTAGAACGTTAAATGAGGCCCAACAAAACTACACAACCACTGAAAAAGAGTTGTTAGCCATTGTTTTTGCTTTAGAAAAGTTTCGCTCTTATCTAATTGGTACAAAAGTTGTTGTCTTTTCTGATCATGCAGCGCTTAAGTACTTGCTTACAAAGAAAGAGGCGAAACCGAGGCTCATACGATGGATTTTACTCTTGCAAGAGTTTGATATTGAAATCAAGGACAAGAAAGGAATTGAGAACACCGTTGCGGATCACTTGAGCCGTCTTGCTGTGGACAAGGAGACTATCCCATTGCGTGAAAGTTTCCCGGATGAGCAACTATTCTCAATTGACTTTGGAGAACCATGGTATGTCGATATTGTGAATTACTTAGTTTCTAAACAAATCCCAAAGAACTTATCTCGTGCTGAGAGGGACAAACTTAAGAAGTTAGGGAACCAATACATATGGGATGATCCATACTTATGGAAACATGGTAGTGACCAAGTAATACGAAGGTGCGTTCCCGAATCTGAATTTAATTCTATCTTGTCTTTTTGTCACTCCTATGCTTGCGGAAGACATTTTGGGAGTAAGAGAACCGCTCACAAGGTACTTGAAAGCGGTTTCTATTGGCCAACTTTGTTTAAGGATGCACATATATTTTGTACAACTTGTGATAGGTGCCAAAGAACAGGCAATCTAGGTGCCCGAAATCAAATGCCACAAACTTTTATTCAATTTATTGAAGTTTTTGATGTATGGGGTATTGATTTTATGGGTCCTTTTGTCAACTCCCATGGGAATTTTTATATCTTACTTGTTGTTGATTATGTCTCGAAATGGGTGGAAGCTAAGGCTACCCCAACTAATGATTCTAAAGTGGTTTCAGATTTTGTGCAAGCTAATATTTTTGCAAGGTTTGGAATTCCAAGAGCCATAATTAGCGATGCGGGTTTTCACTTCAAAAATAGGATTTTACAAAGCTTGTTGACGAAGTACAATGTGTCGCACAAGATTGCAACACCTTATCATCCCCAAACAAATGGACAAGCCGAGGTGTCTAACCAGGAGGTGAAATCCATTCTAGAAAAGACGGTGAATCCAACAAGGAAAGATTGGAGCATGCGACTTAATGATGCTTTATGGGCGTATAGAACCGCATACAAGACACCTATTGGGATGTCTCCCTTTAGGCTTGTGTATGGTAAACCTTGTCATTTACCCGTTGAAATTGAGCATAAGGCATTTTGGGCTATTAAGCAATGCAATATGGAGATGGATGGGGATGGAAAGCAAAGGAAGTTACAACTCCAAGAGCTAGAGGAGCTTCGCAATGATGCATTTGAGAGTTCACGCATTTATAAGGAAAAGACGAAAGCATTTCATGATAACATGATTTCTAGGAAACAATTTTGCATTGGGCAGAAAGTGCTTTTGTTTAATTCTCGCTTGCATTTATTTCTGGGTAAATTAAGGTCACGATGGATTGGACCTTTTATTGTTACTAATGTGTTTTCTCATGGTGCAGTGGAAATTCGTAGCATAGCTACAGGGAAAGAACTTAAAGTTAATGGGCACCGGTTGAAACCATATTATGAGAATTTCACTTCCGAAGTGGTGGAAGGAGTTAACTTTGTGGATGTGCTCCCTCCGGGAGGAGTCATAGAAAGCAAGGAGATAGTCGGGCTGACGACTTTAAACCAAGCGCTAAATGGGAGGCAACCCATCGGATGAGTATTTCTTGTCTTGTATTTATTTCTTGTCTTGTTTTTAGTTTTTCTTGTCTTGTTTTTATTTTTTCTGATTTCTTGTCACATATCATGTTAGAATTTCCCACCTTGACTTACTTTGGACGATTCAATTTACATTGAGGACAATGTAAAGTTTAAGTGTGGGGGAGTGGTTAAGCATTTGCGTTGTAAATTTTTGAAATTTTCAACTTTTGTGTAAACTAGTGAATAAGAAAACTCCAATTTGTGGTTAGTTTAGAGTCACATAGTATACATGTCGCTAAGATTACATCGAGATTCTCATAAGAGTGACTGAACTTAGAGATGACAAAGAACATGATTGGGTTTCTTAATTGTATGAGAGTTAAAGTTGGATTTAACCATGCCAATGGCAAATAAGGTGCAGACTGAATTCGGTATTAGAGTAGTGATCCCCTATAGTAGAGACTACCCATGTTACATAATGTGAGGCACCGACCTTCAATTCTTTGTACCTGTCTAAATATGTGCTTTTAGAGTGTGTGTCACCGTACGTAAATTCCGGGCAGAATGGTGAGCTGCCCAACCTCCCACCAATAGAAGCACTATTTTGATCTCTTGAGTGCTATTTTTATCAACCATGATGGTGACATCGAATTGCTAACTTACATACCACTTGTAATCTTGTTCGCAGTTAGCACCATCCACTTTATCTCTCTCTACACCAACAGGTCCATAGAAACACCATCATCATCAACAAGAGGAGCATCACAAATTTGAAGGAAAGTTGAACACGTTCAAGGTTTACAAGCAACGGTATGCAATTGAGCAGATTTCAGATTCAAGTATAGCAACAAAACAAGGAGCAGAATTTTTACAAGTTGAAGACTATTGTACAAGAGTGAAAATTATCAAGGATGAGAGTTCGAGAAGTTTATGATATCAAGACATACAAGTTGCGAAGAATCAAGCGGTAAAGTACTTAAACCATGGCCTTGTACTTACATTTTTATTTTATTTGTATTTTACTTTCTCTTGTCTAAAAAAAAAAAAAAAAAAAAAGAGACAAGAAAAATTCATTGTATCATATTTTGGGTTTATATAGTTCGTTTTTAGTTTTGTATTCTTTCAATAAAGCCAATGGAAGAAGGAATATCTACAATGAAGTTTCAAGTAATAAGGAATTAGAGGAAAGAATCACATTGTCAAGATTTTACGAAGTTCAAGAGTTATCATCAAGAGTTGAAGACCGAAGACGAAGATGAAGACACCGATTGAAGACCGAAGACGTTTCTATGGATGTTGTGAGAGTGGTGCTAGCTGCACGTCGAACGGATAACGAGGTAAGTAAGCATATTCCCACCTTCGTTAAGTGGTTGATTTCCTTTCTTAGAGATCGTCAGAAAAAAATGGGTTTTCAAAATATTAAAAGATGTGGGTTTTCAAAACAATTCGGAGGGTTTTTGCCTTCCTACCATTCAACGTGTCTCAGGATTCTCTCTTCATTCCTACCTGGACACATGTGTGACCCATAAAAAAGTTGTTTATTATTGAGAGCAATATCATAAAACCCTTTCTTGTGAGGCAGAGTCGAGACTTTCGATCACTCCGAACCCGAATTTCTTTCGATAAGGGATGGTTATTTCTCTCCCAACTTTTAATGATGAGATTGTGTTCATTTATGTGTCTAACTTCTTATGACTAGTGTGCAGAATCTTTATGTCTTCTTAGCGCATTGGATGATATCATTACGGAGAACTAGTAAGTTGGAGAAGTAGGTTTTGTGGGTATATCTCTAGTAAACCCTCACGAGACTATAACTCGTCCACTAGGGACACCTAGGGGTTTAAAGGCTTGTTATTTATGCTAAGAGTAACCGTAGCCTCGACGACACGGAGTTGTATGTATCTTTTAGAATTGTTTTGTTTGATTTGCTCGAGGACTAGCAAAGTCTAAGTGTGGGGGAATTTGATAGGTTTCATAAACACCTTCATTTATATCTATAGTTTATGCTTTCTTTGATATGTTTTCATGTGAATTATGTATCTTATGTTTACTTTTGAGTTATTAGGTGCAATGGAGTCGTTTGAAGCAAAAGAAGGAGAAATTACCCATTTGGAGCAAAAAGGCAACAAGGTCAATTCACAAGCGATATTTGGAGCATGCAAGGTTGCGCAAGAAGAGTTATGCATGAAATTAAGTTGTCAGTCTCCTAGAGCTGACAGAACTGAGCATCTGGTTAGCCCTTAACCACCACAACGGGGTGCCAATATAAACTTTACTCGTTACCTAACCCTAGCTTTCAGGGAAAACGTTTCTTTCAATCATTATTTGCACCCGAACCAGAAATAGAATAGTTGTACTTCAACCATGAGAAATCGAGAGCATCAGCTGTTAAAGGAAATGGAGATCGAGAAGGAAGAATTGAGGGGTTGTTTGTGAGATCAAGAAGAACACAGAGAAGGTAGAAATGGAAGAGATCGATGGGTTTTAGTAGCTGTGAAAGAAGCCAGAAAACACAGATGGCGATGCAATGATGCAGTCGATGTTTATTAGTGAAATTGTTTGGGATTTTGAAGTCAAGAGGGAGATGGAAATTGGGTACAAACCAATTGGCGTAAGACTGAATCTATTCTTTGTGGAATTTTAAGGAAATGGATTTGAAGTTAGGGTTCCGAGAGGAGATTTCGGAGGTCTTGAGTTTTGAATCAAAATACAAATGATTCTACTTGCTGCTCAATTGACGATGGGATATTTCATATTTGAGTCTCAATCGAAGTGGCGGTGTTGATATTCATGGGTTTTCAGTGGTAGATGGAATATGGTGGTTGCATCTGAGATCTGAGAAGAATCAGAGAATGGGATTGAAGCTGAAAGAAGAAAGAGTGGGTGTTGCCGTTCAAATTGTAGGTGTTAAAGGCACTGGTGATGGAGCAGATAAGATGTGAAGAGCTCAAATGGAATGGTTAGTCTGTGGCTCAATGATGCTGTAGAAAATAGAAGAACAAGGGAGAGCTGGATGCTTGCTGCTGGTGGAAGAATTGGCATGAACTACAATGGGTGTTAGGTACTGAGATTTCCATGGGGTATTGATTATGTTAATGGAGCAGCTGTAGTTGAGTGCCTGAGATGAAATTGTGGGAGGTTGCAGAATGCTTGAATGTTGCAGCTTAAGGAATCGTGTATGGCTGAGCTATGGAGGAATGAACTTCTTAGATGTATGCTTAGGATATTAAGAAGCTGATGATATTGGTGGCTCTGGTAGTATGCTAGATGAGCATTGAAGTCAAAAAGGAAGTGAGCTGCTGCCATACAAGGAAAGAAGGGTGTTGTTGCAGTTAAGCTGAAGTTGCAGCTCCAATTGGATGCTCGGATGCAGGTGCAGTGCAGGGATGTTGGCTGTTGGCTGAGAAGAGATGAATCTAGTGGTTGATGTGCTACTATTGAGATGGAGTAGTTGCAATGCAACTGGTGCTAGAGAGTGTTGCAGTTTTGCTGGTGATTTGAAGTAGTGTTTCTATAATGCAGAGGAGGAATCAGAAGTGGCTTATTGCATTTGTATTAGCTGCAGTAAGGCACTAGAAGGGAGAATGACTGTTATGAATTAGTCTTTGGGAAGAGATGCAGCTGGTTACAAGTGTTGCTGCGATCGGAGCTGAAATTGCAGGTTGTAATGTGGCTGTTGCAGGAGTTGGATATGATGTGTTGCTAAAGGAAAAGAGTTAAGTTGTTGTTGTGGCTGAAGAATACAGGGAAGAGCATGGCAGTGATAAGCTGAATTTAAATGGGTTTTGGAGGTTGATGTAGCTGTTAGGGTTTGTTGTTTGAAGATTCAGATTGGTTTGTGCTGAAGTTGAGAATGAAAACAGAAAAGGAATTGGAGATACTTCTCTGGCTGTGGCAGATGCTTGAGCTGAATTGAAATGGATGATGTTGGTGCTGTTGAACTGAATCGAACTGGTGGTGTTTAAGTCTGCAGGTGGTTATGAACTTGTAGGCGGCGATGTAATGGGTATTGTGATTACAGTGAAGCCATGGATGGTCACTAAGGATTGAAGCTGAGCAGGAACTGATGCTGCAAAGATGTAGTGAGAATTGGAGATGCAGCTGTGGAATAATGGAACAACCATCATGGCTGGATTTGTACTGGTGAAGTGCAATCATCGCACAACACAAGTTCAGGCCTTAGCAAAATAGCTCAGGTCTTTGGCCTAGACCATTCAGCCGCCTACTCAGACCTGATTCACCCAGTTATCCCCTGACTCGTCTGATTAGTCATCTGACTCATTGACTCGGTTGACTTCTGAGTTGACCCGGGTTGACTCGACCGAGCTGACCCGTTGACCGGTGACCGGGTGGACTTTGTCGGTCACCTGAGATATATTTTCCGGCCAATTTCCGGCCACAATACCAATTTTTCGGCGACTATTTTTGGGACATATTTTCACATGGGTTTTCCTCACACATGGGCTTGGTGGACTTCTATTCATTGGACCCTTGGGGCTTGACCTAGTTTTGGAAGAGAGGAAAAGATACAAAAAGGAAAAGTCTTCTACAACTTTGGGGATCACGTATTATTCTTGGAACTTGGAGAGAGCTGCTTTTGTTTACGCTTCTAGGGTTTGCTTTTGTTCATCTTCTTCTATTCAATTAATATTTTTATGATGAACTCCATAGCTATGAGTAGCTAAACACATATTATTGGTTATGGGATAAAGTTGATTTCTCAACATGTTATTTAAATCTATGAATTAGTTTTGTCTCAATATTTTATTGTTTATGATTCATTAATAATATTGTCATATGATTTGATTGTTTGTTTGGTTGATTCCGGAATCAATCCGATTTACTTTCACCTCTATTGCTAGATTAGGGTTTTCAATACGAAATAGTTGTTTATCCCTGATTCTAAGTAGCATAATTGTGGGTAGTGCTTGTAGTGATATATCCTACTAGTCACAAGTGAATCATAACTTTTGTTAAAAGGGATTAGTGCTTTTACACGTTCGTTTGCATTGATTAGTCTTATTCCATAGAACTTATTGCTTTTAGGGAGTTAAACTTGATTGTGCTTTTACACTTTAGGTTGCTTTCTAGGAAGAAGTCACATATGCATCTTTTAATGTGGTTGTGATGAAATCAGGGAATTAGCGGGATATACTTGCGATCAAGGTATCCTAGGACTTTTAGTAAATGAGAGATTAAATTATCAATTTTAATCATTGATGAGAGTACATGTTTGTGAATGATACTATCCCGTGACCAATATTTTCTCTCTATTGATTATTCCAATTATTTGCTTTGCTTTATTTTATTTTTACTTTAGTATTTCGCTAAAACAACAAAAATCCCCCCTTGGTTACCTTAGAAACTGAAAATCGCATAACAACAATTGCCTCTATGTGGAAACGAACTCTTCCTTACCTTGTACTTCATTTATATTTAGTGAGTAAGAAAGTGAAATTATTTTTGCTCGGCTGACAACCGGTCATTTAGCATTGTCCATAAAATTGAAATTACACTGCTATGGAAAATTGTTATATCGAAAGCAGGTGGACTTGATACATTTCCATCCTCTCCAACTTTTCTAGTTGTAAAAATGTCAATAAGATATATTTAAGGAAGGGGTGTTGGTAGAAGGTACATTAAGCGGAGATGCATCCTTAAGCTACTAAGCTTTGCCGGTGAAGCATATATGATGTTCAAGAATCATTATGCCATGTTGTTTACTTGATATAACTTCATGATGCATAGGCGTCATCGTTGCTACGTTGCAAAACCAACAATGTAGCACTAGGATGCATTTTGACATAAAGGTCTATCATGCACTATCATGGTGCATCATTTTCGGAAAACCCTTTGGCATATACAGACTACGGTTTGCTTCGCTTTGGCCTTGCAATACAAGTTAGCTTTAGTTGCAGCATTTCCGATCCATCACTTTGTAGTTCATATTATCTAATCGCAAGGCGATTGCGATTGACTCATATCATCTAGACTGGACAATGTAAGGTAAGGGATAATCTTTTCCATACTTGATGAGGTAGTTGAAGTCTATTACTTGGATGCTCATATGTCTACCAAGCTATCACAGGTATTGCATCAAGTGTTGATTAGACATGGCCAGGAAAGGAAGCTAACCAAGTCTGCAAGTTATATGCCACTTGCATCACAAGGATGATGCACGACAAGAATGACATGAGCCTGACTGGTGCTCCCTTGGCACAGCAAGACCAGTGCACGCTTTCAGATAAATGCCGAAAGGAAGTAAGTAAGACGGAAATAGTCTTGCAATAGGCTATGCGCAAGTCCAAGAAATTTATTATGCATGGACAGCACGCGGAAACCAGTCATGCATGAAAAATGCATAATAATTAACTTTGATGGCCTTGCACATTCGTAGAACAACGGTAAATTAGACCGTTGTGGAAGTTATGTTTAAGGCATCATGCTTGCGAAGCATGCTTTGAAAGGAAAATCGACGTGCACGTGTCTGGCGAGAAGTGAAGCTTTATGACCCCTACATTACAAGTGGCACATCGTGGAGTTTCGACATGCGCAGCGTGACACCGGGAAGCGTAATTTTCCGGTCCATCACACATTGGGTTCATAGTTGATTTGGTTTTGGATAAGTCTTCGCAGTTTACACAACATGGAATGATGTCATTATTGCTCAGAGTTTGATGGCGTTGATGGTTTGAGATACTGCCATTGATGGTAGTGATGACGAGAGGTGATTAATGGAGGCGTATGTTCAAGTCTGTTGTGCTTTTGGATTTGAGAATTTGGCAGAACTGAAATGAATAAAACTTATGTTAGTAGTCACGGTGATTAATGATGACGGAGTTGAGATGTACGACAGTGGTTGGTTGATAAAGAGAACGATTGTGTTTGATGTAGAAGAAAGTGTCGTTGTTAAATTCATCGGTAATGGTTATATCTCCCCCTCCTTAAGAAGTGCCAAATTTTGGTTAACTAACGGAATTTGTTTAACCAAGCGGTTTTTGGTTCATCGAACAAAATTGAGAATATACACCACACTAAATAAGGACTAACACGCACATATTAGGAATTCCAGAATTATATATATAATTCTGAAATTTGGTGTAGTACATGAAGCGTTATTTTATAATCATTCTAAAAGAACTATTGGTCGAAGTCTTTGGATGGGTATTCTTAAAACTAGAGATTTCGTCAAATCTAGTACTTCTTTGATTTTAAAGGATGGTGCTGGTGTATATTTCTGGGATGATATATGGATAGGTGAACATACTTTAAGGGTGAGATTTCCTTCGTTATTTAAAATTTTAAAAGGTAAAAATCTCACAATGTAGGAGATGGTTTCGAGAACAAGGAGCATGGAATTTTCAATTTGTCGGGCGTTGAATGAATCGAGGGAGTGCGGAGGTAATTCAGTTATTACAGGTGATAGACGACCCTAATTTCACTCTTGATATAACTGCTAGAGATGATAGGCAGTGGAGGTATGACAATGGAAAAGGTTTTTCTGTTGCGTTTGCATACTCGGCTCTTGAAATCGAAGGTTTTATATCATTTCCAGATAAGCAACTTTGGAACCCAAAGATACCCCAAAAGGTATCGTGTTTTTTTTTGGACGTTATGTTATAATGGATCCCCACTTTGGATCCCTTGTATAATTCAGGAATGGTATAGAATGCAAATTGTTTGTTGTGTGGTCTGCATGAAGAGACTAATGCTCACTTATTTCTAAAATGCAAGACAACTTTTGAGGTATGGTCGTATTTTATGAATAGTTTTGGAATTAGTTGGGTGTTTGCAAGTGACATAAAACTTTGTGGGAGTGGAAGAACAAGAAAGTTAAGAAAAGTCTTAAAAAAATGTGGGGGTATTTGCCGTTTGCCATTTGGTGGAGTATGTGGAAGGAAGGGAACAATAGATACTATAATAACTTGAGTAGATCTACTAATCAGATTATTATGGAGGTCAAGTCATTTTTATTCAATTGGACTTTACATACATATATTTTTGAAGGTTTTACTTTAATCTCTCTTCTTTTTAATTGGGATGTTGTTATGCACACATCCATGTAATTTATTTTTGGTTTCTTTTTCACTGATTTAGTGAAACAGAACCTGTTTTCAATAAATTTTGCTCTTTGCCGTCAAAAAAAATAAATTATATGGATAATTTACATGGGCTCAAATATAAATAAATATACAAGGAATCATTTATTTACAAGAATGCCATCTTTAAAAAAATAAAATGCTATCTTTAAGAAAATAAAAAAATAGGTTTTCCCTATTTGCCACCCACACTTTCCCTATTTGCCACTCACATAAATTACCACCTCCATTTATCCTATTCACCACCCATACAAATTTTAAAATATCCTAATTACCACCTCTTGACTTTTTATTTACACCCAATAATAAAATCACTCGTATAAACAAAAGTAAAACCCTAACTAAGTTACAGATTATTTCTTCTTCTCATCTCCACCCACCAACCTTCTTCTACTCCATCTCCACTCAACTACAACCTTCTTCACCCTTATTTTTTTCGGTTGAATCCATGAAAAACACAGTCCAAACTACATAGTCTTCATTTACTAAACCCCATGACGACAAACAATCGTATTTGAGATGACCATGGCTTTCCATGGTCGTTTAGGAAAACAAAAACTTGTAGTCACCAGTTTCTGGACGACTACGAATGTTTTGTGCAGACGTATCCCTGGACGATCAAGCTGATCAAGTTTTGGCCAAAGGTATCTTGGACGACTATGACTGTTTTGGGCTGAGTACTTGAGATTGATTTCATCAATAAGTTGAATACTTCCATAATTCATTAACATATAAACAAAAAAAAATGTATACTCTTATTGGTTTTGATAATTTAAAACACTAAGAATTGTAAAATTATACCAAATTTGTAGATTGTGAATTAACATAATCTTCCTGGATATTCATCCAAGGTTTGAAATTTTTTGCCCTAGTTTTAATTGTCAATCTTCCATAATAATAGATTATTCGTCGAATTTGTTTATTTTCTCGATGGATTAAATGATAAAACATAGAAAATAATAAGTTTTTTTTAATGAAAAATGAGATTAATAAAGAAGAAGAAAAGTGGGTTTTTATTGAGAAGGGAAATTAAGGAAGAAGAAGAAAATAAGAGTGGTAATAGGTGTAGTCAAATTTGATTTGACTTTATTTGTAGGTGGTAAATAGGAAAAAGTAGAATTCAAAAATAGATTTACTTTTAATATTTGAGAAGGGTGATAAATAGGAAAAATGTGGGTGGCAAATAGGTAAAACCAAAAAATATATATATTTTGAAACTTCATATCTTGGAAACTGTATGTCTAAAAGAACCTGTTTTCTTCTTTATATGTTGCTTAAATGGTGTAGAAACACTTTAAAACACTTTTTTATAAGCACAGGGAGAACCATGGCATGATGATTCTCATGCTCCCGTCCTTGGATGGGTTAGCACATTAGTAAGTGCCCCTAAATACTACTAGCACTTACAAGGTCCTGAGATCGAACCCCTACCACCTCCAAGGGATTAAACCCCTACCTCCTCTAAGGGATTGAAAACCATCAGGCCACTTCAAAACATAACTAGCATGAAAACCATCGGGCCACTTCAAAACATAACTAGTTTTAACGCAATAAAACAGTTTCCACTTTCCAGTGCAATTTGTTTTTGTTCCAACCTAACCTAAAGTTTTGAAACTCTCAACTAGGAGTAAGCTACAGATTGGTTAATCTTGTTTAATCTGCATTCAACGTATAGCCAACACTATCAAGTATCAAGATTTAAGAGACACGGGCCTCGCTTAATAAGAAGGAATAAACTGGTATGATTGATTGGGGTGAGCATGGGCCGGTGACCGGTTTTTACCTCATCCACATCCAATCCAATTCACTACGGATTTCAAATTTGGCATCCGCATCCAATCCAACATCCAATAGATGCACGCATGAACGGATTGGGTGCGGATAATCCAATGGATTTATTTTAGTTAAAATTTATAATGGAAAAATAAAGCCAATATATATGACTTATTATAGAACCTACACATTTTATATATGTATATAAATATAGAAGTTACATGGACAACACTCCAAGCAAACACCTTAAAAATTCCAAAACTATCTATATATTTTCCAGAAACAATATAAATGCACTTAATCTAACGGATATGGATGTCCAACGGATTTTTCAAGGTTACATCCGGGCCCAATCTGTAATTTGTTGGATTTTAAAAATCTCATCCGCGTCCAACCTATAAGCGAACGGTCCGGACATCCATCTGCAAAAATACGGTTAGTCCCGGTTAAATCCGCGGATTACGGGTAAAATGCTCACCCCTAAATATTGATTGATGAGCCCCAAATCAGCCCACTCAGTTACTGTTTACTAAAAGTTGAGATCCTACTGTACAAAGGTCTGAATCAGTATGCACTAATTTTGAAACGAGGGTTCTGCAAATTCTTAAGTAAAACCAGGTTGCACCAGTCTTGAAATCAATAATTTAACTTCTTGCAGCCTAAACAAGCTCTACAAAAATCAATTTTTTTTATCACAGATCGGATTAAAGTTTAGGCTGCTCCCTTTTCCTTGAAATACACACAACCACATTATGAATGAAAGACTTGACAATAAATGACCACATTTTTACACATCTTTAGATTCTGCAAAATACTAAATAACTGGAAAGATAATAAGTAAAGCTATATACACTCAAAATATATAATTCAGTTGGAGCACGTGATTGCAAATTTCGCTTTGCCTTAGTTCAAACAAGTAACTTTTAGAGTAAGTATTGAATCAATATAATGTCCTTGCCCATCATATAGAAATGAGGGGAAAATCACACTTTCCACTTGTGAGGCTACAAAAGATTAAATATGTGCATTTAATATACTAACGTCAAGATACAAATGTAATACCTGGTCCCATAATCGCAGTGTTTTGCGCTTTGATTTAATTCCCACATCAGCCTTCCTCTCCAAACTCCTTTGTGAATCTCTCATGCACGTCTAGGTCCTTTTTGCTCACCGTCGGCCTCTGTCTCGCTAGTACTTTATCGAAATCTGTTCTTTGAATTAGCGGAGGAACGATCTGCAGTTGGCGTTGAGATAAGGATTATCACATTTAAAAGCATCAACAACAGTCCTACTTAGGTAACCAATATATCAGAGTCTAGTTCTGGCTCTACATGTACTTAAAGCGTGACCATTCCCATATATTCATACCTGTGAGGCAAGGCCTTGTGCATCAAGTTCTTGCATTGTAGTCTGAATGGCTCCAGGTTGCTTTGGGCCACATGGAATCCACATGTTATCATTCTTATAAAAGAACATCGCGTCCTGAGTTTTCCGTACGGGTTCAAACAGGACATCTTTGACCTGTTAAAGGCGTCAGAAGACAATGAGTGTTCCATATCAGAACAAGTCTGAGAAGAGGGTATAATTCTAAGCAGTAAATCTAATAAAGATGTCCACTTACAGAAACTGCAATATCAGAACCAGAGAAACCATCTGTTTTTCGAGCTAGGGCCTGGAAGTCATTTTCAGTCAAATTATGGGGGGTATCTCCAAGATGCACCTGCGCAAAACAAACAAACCCGAAGGAGAAGGTAACTAAATTACAGTTGGAATGTTAAAATGCTACAAAGAGAATTTTTCTCAGAGATACTGCATTAACTACCCGAGTCGAAGGACAGAGTATCAGGACTATGGTTACCTTGAACATGTGTTGTCTGGCCTTCAAATCAGGAAGAGGGATGTAAATCCTCTTGTCAAATCTCCTACGAATGGCCTGTCACTCATCACATTAGCCATAAATATGCAAAATAGATGAGTTTGTGAATCCAAGTGAATGAGCTCGAGTTTTCCCATATTTTACCTGGTCCAGCGAATAAGGTGTATTTGTGGCTGCAAGAACGAGAACTTTCTCATCATTGGTTCCAACACCCTGAAATTTGCAATGTTCGACGTTATTAAACTGAGATGTGTGTTGAGTCAATTTTGAGGTACAACCACATTCTTAAGAACAAGGAGTGAGCAATAAGATGATAAGCTGTTGTCAGTGGTGAAAATACCACTAAATGTCAGCTTGGGTTATGTAAAATGACTGATATTAAATTAACTGCGACAAACTCCCAAGCGGACGGACAGTCACATAATTAGGTCAGGCCCAACAACTTAACTATTAAGATTATTCACATACATGTATATTAAACTAGAAAGGAGTTAATATTTCAGAAATTAGTATCACAAATACCTGCATCTGTACAAGAAGTTCTGTTTTGATTCGCCGAGAAGCTTCACTCTCATTTCCCTCCCCGCGCTGGCCACATAAAGAATCAATTTCATCGATGAAAATGATGGAGGGAGCACTGTCACGAGCCATCTGGAAAAGGTTGGAAACAAGCTTCTCACTTTCACCCATCCACTTTGAGACCAGGTCAGATGAAGAAATACTGCATAATTTAGCAATAGATCCACGTCAAACGTATCACCCCCCGTCCAACCATTTAATATGCAAAACATGATTTTATACAACATAATTTAACTTCTCTCACTCGTGTCTATACTTCATACTTTCAATTTAATGTGGATGAGCATCTACAACAATCTAATAATTTAAACCTTTTAGTGAGAGGTTATTACCTAAATAGAAAACTACACTAAGGAATTTAACGGTACATTTGGCATGTTTTGATGAAAAACTTATGGACAAACACGTTGGTATCCTTCTATCCTTAAGATAACTTGCTAAAACTAAGTCTTTGACAAATTTTAAGAAAATGGTAACAAAATCAGAATCCAACTTTAGAAAGTGCTTTGTGGCCTGCGAAACAAGTGAACGACTAAATCTCAAGATCTTAAGTAAGTTGATTCATCCATGACATAAAAAATAGAACTAATTGGTGATCTTAATGGACACAGAACCTGAAAAAGGTTGAGTCTGCTTCCGTCGCAACAGCCTTAGCTAGATAAGATTTACCAGTTCCTGGTGGACCATACAGAAGGAAAGCTCTCCAAGGTCGTCTTTTCCCTAAAGAGAAATTAAGCAAATGTTACTGACATCAAAATAAAATTATCATTGATGCTGAACTTCCAATCCTGTAAGGAAGACCAAGTAGTTGGACATTAGAAAAGATGGGAACTGAAAAGATCCTTTTCATGAAGTCCTACTTCATTCGACATCTTTTTCATGCCAGATAGTAAACGATTATTAATCACCACATGTGTTTGCATTGTCTAAACTCAGTCGGCATTTACTTCTAGTACAGCAGAACTCATAATATTTTGATCAAAACATGTAAGGACAAGATACTAAGAGGCTAAGAGCTCTATTTTAGTCAGAATGACAGAACTTCTTCCTTCATAACTATATCTTGCATGCAAACTGAATCAACTCAGAACTAAGACATTCTTAAATAGACCCAACAATTCTAAAACTATAGCTTAAGCAAACAGAAACAATAATGAACATCAATTATGTAATAATACTAACCAGTAAAAAACTGTGGAAATTTAACTGGTAAGATCACTGCCTCCTGTAGCGCCTGTTTGGCGCTCTCAAGCCCAGCAACATCATTCCACTTAACATTCGGTTTCTCCCTAATGATGGCAGAATTAAGACCTGCTCTAAGTTTTGTTTGCTCCTCATCTCCACCTTCCCCTCCGTCCTTAGGTTTACTCTTGGATTTTGTAGCAACAGCAGCATCACCATTAGAATTAGGACCTGTACCTCCATCGTGTAACAAGGATTGAATCTCCTCGGCTCTTCTCAGATACTCTGTGAATTTCTGAGTTATTGTTTCTTTAACCTTAGGATTCTTCTCATACTTCAGATGGGTCCTAAAGTATTCTAAAGCATTCATATATAATTGAAAAGCTTTAGCATGATTCCCTTCGTTATCTTCTTTCACAGCTTGTCTTGCGTATTCTATTCCCTGTTCCTTAAAATTGCTATACATCGTTCAATTCAATCTTGATCAAATTAGACAATCCCTAGAATTTATCACAAACTCATTCCAAAATTAATCAAAATTCTAATGAGATGTAACAGACCTTTAATTCTAATGAGATGTAACAGACCTTTAAATTTCTCTATAATCAAGACGAATTGTTAGTGATCCGCTTGAAATCCAATAACGTTTTTTCTCCTCGTTAAAATTTCGATGGAAAACCTGTTGGAGATTAAGAAAACCCCTAGTAGAAGTAAAAGGGGAAGAAGAAGAAGTAATCAAGGGTTTCCTAGATGAGGAGTATTTATTAATAAGTCCAGGAGAAAGAGTTTTGGCCGCATAAAAATTCTTCTGCGATACAGACGCGCCTAAAATGATCATGTGTCCGCACCGGAGTCGTGACCGATATTTGGACGTGAGCGTTTCCGCGTTAGGCGCATCGGCGGCATCACATATATAAACTTAATGTCAATATAGGCGCTTATTAGGAATACCTGAATTTTCTGTGTAATGTAATTATTTGATTAACATATATGCTTATTCTTACACAAATTTGTCATTTATCAACAATTTATTAGTATTATTGAGAAATTACATTCACAGTATATACATTTTAGTAGCAAACATCACTGATTTTATTATGCGTTCGCATTTAAATTTTTTGAAAATTTGTTCGCGTCAGCGTCCACGTCACCGAGTCCGCGTCGATGCAACCCAGTATGATATGATGGGAAATGTTGAGAAAAAGGAGTGAGGGGTGTATATTTAAATGATGCACCCTAGATCTAATCCGTAAAGGTTTATCATGTAAGTGAGTTGCTGAAATATGAGATGATGGGAAATGTTGAGAAAAAAGAGTGGGAGGGTGTATATTTGACTGATGCACCCTAGATCTAACCCGTAAAGGTTTGTCTTGTAAGTGAGTTGTTGAGATCTAAAGTTCTAAGAGCAAGAGCTATGGGTAGTCCCCAAAGAAGACTAACTCAGTTCATTTTAAAGGAGCTCTATTGTAACCAGTGTAGTCGATCTCGGCCATCTCGGCCGAGATATCGTCGATATTTCGGATTTCGCTCCAAGAGCGAGACGATTCTCATAATATCGTACAATATCGCGAGACGATATTTACCCGGGAATCTCGGCCGGAACCGGTATGAATCTGCTATAATATCAGTTTGTTTCAGCCGGAATTATATTTTTTTTCCTTCATTAGACTGACGAATCTCACATACAAAAATTAAAGAGAACAATTTTTTGTTGCTTCCCACATACAAAGATTAAAGGACCATTTTTATTGAAAAACTAGCAAAGAAATCAATCACACAAAAATAGATTTGTGAAAAAAAACATGATTATACTTGAGGAGCTATTGGACCAGGAAAAATATAACTTGTTGTCTTTGAAGAACTCGATCCATCAATTGTTGTTGAAGAATTGTTTCCATATTGGATGTTGTTGTTCATACTTTGTGTTAGTTGGTATTGATGTTGTATCATTAGGAATTTTGGGTTCAAATTAGGGTTTCCAAAGTTTATAAGAGAAAGTGAGTAAGAAAGGATGAAGATAACATTCTTGAGTAGATTATTTTGGCATCTTGTATTGTAAATTTTTTCTTAAAATTTCAAATACGGTCTGAGACTCTGAAGCACATAGATTTGAAAGTGAGAGACGATGATAAAGAGTAAAGACGGAGGCGGAGACTCCGAGTGCCGTAACTTTATCTTTATGCTTTGTTGACTACCCCTTTGACTTTAAGTGATGGACACCTTCGTTTTGGATATTTACTCCAGAAGACTAGAACCATTTCGATTTTGTAACGTGTTTACCTCACCTATATACGTGTCCACAATTTGAGCTTGATATACCCTTTAGTATGATAAAAAGCACTAACTGAACTGAAACATTACGTTTGGACTTCATATGGGGCTCTTATGTATCAAACGAACTTGTTTTGTTTTTCTAGATTTGATGATATTTTTATTTTAAGTCGATGTGGGAAACAATGTTTATTATAAAAATTATAGATATTTAAAATTTAGAACCGATATTGCACCGATATTTGAAACCGAAATCTCCCCGATATAATGTCGTACCAGTGTACCGGTCCTCGGCCGAGATAAACCGGTATCCGATATTAACTACATTGATTGTAACTATGGGTGAAAAAGCATTGCACTTTCGTGCTTATCAATGAGTTAAGTCATTAATTAAAATCATTATTTGAACTTGGCGTCTCAAAATATGCATTCCAAAACCACAAATCATAGGTGGAAACCCACTCTAAGACAATCTTCGGTACACCTTTGTAAGATGCATAATATCCCGCCCACGATAAAGGACAATTCTTCCAAGGCCAGTGCATGTAATACACACTCCAAAGTATAACTGGAAAACCCCTTGCTTCACTCTCGGCGACTATGGAATTGATATCACCTTGGTTGGGCTTTTTTGAGTACTCACCACTATAACGCCTAACTATGTTTCTAGAAATCTCTTCAAGTACTTGTATAGGGTTGTTTTACATATTCTCACATAATCATCTATGGGGTCGGCCGATTGTCCCGTAGCAAGTAACCTAATACAAGTTAGAATTTTCATATGTGGAGAATTGCCCGAGATTCCTAGTGCATATATTCCTTGAGGCCCCTCTATGTTCATTTCACATAAATCATCTTTAATTTTAAGAAACAACTCTCTTTTCATATGTAAATGTTCATAAAAATTCTTTTTTGAATAAGCGAGTCTATCACCATTAAAATAATCACGCATCATAATAACATCATGAAGAACCCTATTCCTAATGTTATATAGTCTTCTTCTTACCTCTCCATTTAATCTTTATTTAGTACATTAATTCGGTTTATATAGCCATAACATCGATGGATTGTTTCCATAAAAGCATCCGCACCACAATAGCCCCATTAATTCGTCTCCTACTATGTTATATACAAATGATATTGTCACCTGAATCCATATCACTCATTGTACATACAAAAAAAAAAATTGATGTAATTAGAAAAAAAATGTTGATTTCAATATAACATAGCTAGACTCATTATTTCTCTAATAAACTTGTTTTAGATGTTTTTGGAAGAATAAGCTCGTGGAGAATTGGCTCGAAAAAATGTTATTTGCACCCGGAGGACACATGTTATTCGGACTCTCACTGTTGGTTAAGGGACACCTCAATTACTAAGGGGTGCCTTATTTGATAAGGGGCACCTTCTTTACTATTAAACACCTATTGTTATTCACACTCCGGATTTGGATAAGGGTTGTCCATATTCATCTTCGTTAAGAACAATTTGGCGGGAAAATCGGTTTTTATCTGCAGAATTTAGGGTTTGAGAATTGGACGTATTCTAGGGAGATTCAAGTGCCAAAAGTCGTTGGGTTGGTTTCTTTTAACTCAACAGAGATGGTAATGGTCGTCGTTTAGACCAGTATTGGCTAGAATTGTGGATTTAAAGATTGAACATATTCTCGGGTTTTCTTCCTGCGAAAACTCTGTTAGGAATTGACAAGTTTGAGTGAGACTCGAGAACTAGTTTTGGTTGCTTTGGACCTGTTTGGACCAAACAGGGATAGTGTGGTCGATGGTTTCGATTAGAATGGGCTGGATGCTCAGATTCAAAGAAAACATGGTGTTAGAGCACTGCTCGGTCGAACTCGCATGCGTTGTTATCTCAATCATGTTTGTCAATGTTAGTGATCAAATCTATAAGTCTTGATTTCTAGCTTATTTATAGATGTCTCGGACTAGGACATAGATTGTGTAGTTGAGCTTAGACTTCACGGCGTTCATCATTTGAAGACGAAGAACTACTAAGGGAAGCTTGTGGAACTTCATCGACAAAAGTTATGTGGAGACTGAAACTCATTTATCACTTGGAAAGTCTATTTCTACTATATCTCCTATATTGAGACATAAGTCGTATTACGATATAGTTTTCTATATATACATTTGAGATTTCGAGCTGAGTTTATCTCGCTTACATATTTCTCGAAATATGTGTTGGCAAGCTTTCGCTTCGACCAAGTTCATCTTATATCATGTGAAAATTGCCGAGTAACATCTTACATGGTTTGTGTGATACAATCATTTGGTGTTGCCTTGGAATGTTTCGTAATGATTATTTCAATAACTTGAAAATTGCTTTGATGCTAATAGTGTGTGATAACGGCTATTGTCATCCTCTAAGAAAGTTTCAATGATTGAAATAAGAGTTTAGAACACTTAACCATTATTGGATATGTCATGTTGTGCACTCTTGCACATATGTAATCCATGTCCGGGAACCATAGTATGCGCACCCGTTTACGTACCGGTTGGTTTGACAAATATGGGAACCAAAGTATGTGTACCCGTTTGTGTACTGGCATACAGGTTCATGTCCGAGAATTTCTGTTGGGATTGAAAGTTCGCGTACCCGTTTGCGTACTGGCGAAACCCAATCTTAGTCCGGGTATTTCAAGTATGCGTACACTTTTGCATACTTGAAGGTTAAAGTTCTAAAATCGGCTATGAACATGAACATAAACATTTATATAATAAGGAATGCAATCTTTGCAAACCGTGGCTATAATGTTCATGATTGATTCGAGTGAATCAAAACGATTTTGCTTCAATTATTTTCTTGTATAATTCTATGAGAATATAGCAATTAAAAAACTCTTTAACTAGTTTCATTTGAGTCATTTGAACTAGTTATGGTTAAGATGCATAAGGTTGATATGAGAGTAATCATATGGCTAACCTCGGCTAACTATTTGTGAACCAACATGGCGTACACGTTTAGGTACGGTTACATAAACCTAAATGAGAGTACATTTCATTTGTGTGTAACAAGCTAAGTTCGATCTAACGGTTGAAAGATATTATTACCTTGGTTGAATCAGGTTTTTCATCTAACGGTGAATATTGAATGCTTTATTACCAAGGTAACTTGGATTGCAAACCTTGATTTGAAAACTATATAAAGGAGAACTCTAGCAACTGGGAAAGCTAATCCCCACACCTCCTGTGTGTTACTAGTTGCATAAACTAGAGTCGATTCTCCTTTAACCTTAGGTTTATATCCAAACCCTGTAGGTTAACGACTTGAAAGACTTCATTGGGATTGTGAATCCAGACTCAACTATTTCTTTGTAGTTGTGTGTTCTGATCTTGCCCGATTCTATCGTATTGAGTACAATTGAAATAATTAACTCGAGATTAATTTCTCCGATAGGCAAGATAAAAGTAATCACAAACATCTTCAGCTCATCGTTTGTGATTCCACAATATCTTGTTTCACTAGTTGATTAAGATTATTGTGAGGTGATTGATAATACTAGGCTGTTCTTCGGGAATATAAGTCCGGTTTATCAATTGGTTCCTGTTCACCTTGATTTATCAAAATACGTAACAAAAAATCTTGGGTATTTCTGTGGGAGACAGATTTATTCAATCTATAGACTTTTCTGTGTGAGACAGATTTGTTTATCAAGTCTTCAACTTTGGGTCGTTGCAACTCTTGGTTGTGGGTGAGATCAACTAGGGGAATCAAGGCGTAGTATCCTGCTGGAATCAGAGACGTAAGGAACGCAACTGTACCTTGAATCAGTGTGAGATTGATTAAGGTTCAACTACAGTCCAATCCGAAGTTAATTGGTAGTAGGCTAGAGTCTGTAGCGGCTTAATACAATGTGGTGTTCAATATGGACTAGGTCCCGGGGTTTTTCTGCATTTGCGGTTTCCTCGTTAACAAAACTTCTGGTGTCTGTGTTATTTCTTTTCCGCATTATATTTTGTTATATAATTGAAATATCACAGGTTGTGCATTTAGATCAATCAATTAGAATATCCAACCTTTGGTTGTTGATTTAAATTGATTGACACTCGAACATTGGTCTTTGGTACCGTTCAAGTTGTTTCACATAATAATCAGGCTCGCGGATTTCTATCTGTTTGATTTGCTGATTACATTGTGAAACAAAGATATTAAACTCTTTGATATACTTTACTCTAGATTGAGTCTGACTGTCTAGTTGATTATCTAGAAAGTGTATTGGAGTAAGTCCTATCAGGTTGCCTAACGAATTATTGGGTGTGGTTGTTAGACCCCCGCATTTTCACATGGGAGTACGTGTTGAGAAGATATTCTCCATTAAACCCGAGCAGAGTTGGTGAGATTTTCTTATAGTTTTTTTTGAGAAGGAGCTGTCGCAGTCAACAAAGGATTGTAAGGTGTAGAATCGATGAACAAGGAATGGTACGTGGATTTTTCATTCACAGAGGGATGGAGTTATTATCGTGATATTTTGGCACTGCTGTGATATAAATAGGTGTATTGGATTCACATAGAAGGGATGGAGTGATTGGGGCGAGTACATAGTCATGAATCGAGAACTGCAGAGACTTTTCTGCCGCTGCAGTTGGGAAGAACACGAAGAACAAAGTGTAATTGATATCACCTTGTTATTAGTGAAATAAACAACCGATTTGTGGAAGTTGATTAACTAACCCGATAAGGCACTAAATTCTTCTATTACCTCTAGTAGTTTGTTTTTATGAGCAATATTAGCTTTACAGAAGAGAAGATAATCGTTTGCAATGGGAACATGGTTTATCTTAGAAATAGATTTAGAAACTTTCATACCCTTGGGCTGATTTGTATCTTCACAATGCTTTAACAGTCTTGGAAATGATTTCATGACAAGAATAGATAGGTAAGGGGATTGTGGATCCCCTTGCCTTATTCCCCTTGTAGGCTTGAAAGATTTATTTGGTGAACCATTCACCATAATCTCAATTTGTATTGTGCTAATGCACTGGAATATAAGATGACATAACTTCTCATAAAACCCAAATTTCCATAAAACTTTAATGAGGAAATCTCATTCTAATCTGTCGAATGCTTTCGCCATGTTCGTGTTTAGCGCAAGATGACCATTTTTACCTCCTTTATTATTCATATCTTGGATAAGTTCTTGTACCATACAAACATTCTCCGATATTAGCATACCAGGGACATATGCTGAATGCATCGAGGAAATAATGTTGATCATGTATTTTTTAAGTCGTAAAGCAATTATCTTTGAAATCAGCTTGTATATTATATTGCAGAGTACTATTGGCCTGAAGGCTTTTTTCTTGTGAGAAGTAGAAGATTTTGGGATCAGAGTTACCCTTGTATTATTGAGTTTCTTTAGGATAAAACCATAGCGGAAAAATGCTTTAATTATTTGGCAAACATCTTCTTTGACTACCTGCCATTGTGGTTGATAAAAACTCATGGAAAATCATATGATACTGGAGATTTTCATGGTTCCATAGACACCAATATCACCCGAATCATGATGAATTAATGCTTTGTTGTGATAGCGCGGCTAGGGGAAGTCCCAGAAGAGTTGGTGTGGAGTGGTGGTTCGAGAAGCAGGTGCTAACGTTTTGGGCGCTATGAGTGTTGGTTTTGGTATTCAAACTGTTA
The DNA here is from genome assembly GCA_023531295.1 of Papaver armeniacum. NCBI lineage: Eukaryota > Viridiplantae > Streptophyta > Magnoliopsida > Ranunculales > Papaveraceae > Papaver > Papaver armeniacum. The sequence goes on along the minus strand of JAJJWW010009295.1, from coordinate 26,939 downwards.
GAGCACTGCTCGGTCGAACTCGCATGCGTTACTATCTCAAGCATGTTTGTCAATGTTAGTGATCAAAACTATAAGTCTTGATTTCCAGCCTATTTATAGATGTCTCGGACTAGTACATAGATTGTGTAGTTGAGCTTAGACTTCACGGCGTTCATCATTTGAAGACGAAGAACTACTAAGGGAAGCTTGTGGAACTTCATCGACAAAAGTTATGTGGAGACTTAAACTCATATATCACTTGGAAAGTCTATTTCTACTCTATCTCCTATATTGAGACATAAGTCGTATTACGATATAGTTTTCTATATACACATTTGAGATTTCGAGTTGAGTTTATCTTGCTTACATATTTCTCGAAATATGTGTTGGCAAGCTTTCGCTTCGACCAAGTTCATCTTATATCATGTGAAAATTTCCGAGTAACATCTTACATGGTTTGTGTGATACAATCATTTGGTGTTTCCTTGGAATGTTTCGTAATGATTATTTCAATAACTTGAAAATTGCTTTGATGCTAATAGTGTGTGAAAACGACTATTGTCATCCTCTAAGAAAGTTTCAATGATTGAAATAAGAGTTAGAACACTTAACCATTATTGGATATGTCATGTTGTGCACTATTGCACATATGTAATCCATGTCCGGGAACCATAGTATGCTCACCCGTTTGCGTACCTGTTGGTTTGAGAAATCCGGGAACCTAAGTATGCGTACCCGTTTGCGTACTTGCGTACAGGTTCATGTCCTAGAATTTCTGCTGGGATTTGAAGTTCGCGTACCCGTTTGCGTACTGGCGTAACTCAATCTTGGTCCGGGTATTTCAAGTATGCGTACACGTTTGCATACTTGAAGGTTAAAGTTCTAAAATCGGTTTTAAACATGAACATAAACATTTATATAATAAGGAATGCAATCTTTGCAAACCGTAGCTATAATGTTCATGATTGATTCAAGTAAATCAAACCGATTTTGCTTCAATTGTGTTCTTGTATAATTCTATGAGAATATAGCAATTGAACAACTCTTTAACTAGTTTCATTTGAGTCATTTGAACTAGTTATGGTTAAGATTAATAACGTTGATATAAGAGTAATCATATGTCTAACCTCGGTTAACTATTTGTGAACCAACATGGTGTACACGTTTAGGTACGGTTACATAAACCTAAATGGGGGTACATTTCATTTGTGTGTAACAATCTAAGTTCGATCTAACGGTTGAAAGATATTAGCTTGGTTGAGTCAGGTTTTTCATCTAACGGTGAATATTGAATGCTTTGTTACCAAGGTAACTTGGATTACAAACCCTGATTTTAAAACTATATAAAGGAGAACTCTAGCAACTGGGAAACCTAATCCCAACACCTCCTGTATGTTACTAGTTGCATAACTAGAGTCGATTCTCCTTTAACCTGAGGTTTCTTAGAGACCCTATAGGTTAACGACCTCAAATACTTCATTGGGATTGTGAAGCCAGACCCAACTATTTTCTTTGTAGTTATGTGTTCTGATCTTGCCCGATTCTATCGTATTGAGTACAATTGAAATAATTGACTCGAGATTAATTTCTCCGATAGGCAAGATAAAAGTAATCACAAACATCTTCGTCTCATCGTTTTTGATTCCACAATATCTTGTTTCGCTAGTCGATTAAGATTATTGTGAGGTGATTGATAATACTAGACTGTTCTTCGGGAATATAAGTCCGGTTTATCAATTGGTTCCTGTTCACCTTGGTTTATCAAAAGATGGAACAAAAACTCTTGGGTATTTCTGTGGGTGACAGATTTATTCAATCTATAGACTTTTCTATGTGAGACAGATTTGTTTATCAAGTCTTCGACTTTAGGTCGTAGCAACTCTTGGTTGTGGGTGAGATCAACTAAGGGAATCAAGTGTGTAGTATCCTGCTGGGATCAGAGACGTAAGGAACACAACTGTACCTTGAATTAGTGTGAGATTGATTAGGGTTCAACTAAAGTCCAGTCCGAAGTTAATTGGTAGTAGGATAGAGTCTGTAGCGGCTTAATACATTGTGGTGTTCAATCTGGACTAGGTCCCGGGGTTTTTCTGCATTTGCGGTTTCCTCGTTAACAAAATTATGGTGTATGTGTTATTTCTTTTCCGCATTATATTTTGTTATATAATTGAAATATCACAGGTTGTGCATTTAGATCAATCAATTAGAATATCCAACCTTTGGTTGTTTATTTACATTGATTGACACTAGAACATTGGTCTTTGGTACCGTTCAAGTTGTTTCACATAATAATCAGGCTCGCGGATCTCTATCTGTTTGATTTGCCGATTACATTGTGAAACAGAGATATTAAACTCTTTGATATACTTTACTCTAGATTGAGTCTGATTGTCTAGTTGATTCTCTAGAAAGTGTATTGAAGTAAGTCCTCTCAGATTGCCAAATGAATTGTTGGGTGTGTTTGTTAGACCCCCGTATTTTCACAAACTAACTACTTAGCTGAGATTTTTTTTTTGTTGTTATTGTGGGGTTGGAATGGGCTTTGAAATTGGAGATTTTTGTATTCGTACAGACTCTATGAGTGTTGTTTTGGCATATTCGGGTGATATTGGTCTAGTTGTGTGGTTTCTAAGACAGAGATGGGTTGTTGTGATAGCTAGATATAACACAATTCGTTTTGTGCATACTTATAGATAAGCCAATTTTGCTGCAGACACGATGGCCAAGAGGGGTTGTCGGTTGAATGAGGGGTGAAGGAATGAGTTATGATGGAAGACCTGATTTTATTTCTACAATTGAATTACCATATGTATATTATTTTAGATTTGATTAGTTTGTAAGTTTTTGGGGTTCTCTGCCTCTTTTCTTACAAATTAGTTGTAAATTTTGCTATTTATTAATACAATTTGGAATTACTAAAAAAAAAAAACGTTGACATTAATGCTTGATGAATTTCTTACTCAAAAGGAATGGTAATGACTTATTCATTCTGTATTAGAGAGATACAATTTAGGATGTGTTGAAGAAAGTTATAGCTATCAACTGGATTTGTAGTAGATCTAATATTTTGAAAGGGGGAGATAAGTAGTTTCTTAATTAAATCTTTATCTTGATACCATGAACCTTTTGGAGCTTGTAAAGAATATATTCTGTTTCTGATTCTCACTGTCCATGTCATTATAGAAATGGTTTATTGATTTTTTTTTTTATTAGAGATGGCTTGAATTTCATTAAGAGAGTCAATTTCTTTCTGTATTTTCAAACTTTAAAAGTATTATTCCTTTGCACATTTGTAGCTTGTATGTGACATAACTTTGCAGACTATTAATTCTTAATTGAATATGACCAAAAGTGCTTTTACTCCATTTAGACAAGAGATGTCTAGTATTTGATAATTTGTCCGATAACACAAAAGAAGTAGAGCCTGTGATGTTAATTTTCCAAGAATCAGTTCGAAGCCAGTGTTCAAAGAATTTTTTAATTTCTCCATGTTATACTAGTTTTACTATAAAAGGACAGGAGATATGTGAGTGGTTTGAGCCCATATGAGGAATGTGAGATAAAACAACATCTGGATAACTAATAGACTATTCACTATTGACTAAGGCTCTACCTAGTCTGTATTTAATTATGCATGTCCCACAACTATTACTAGTCCAAGTAAAAGGATTGCCACTAAAACCCATATCAACAAGATCAGACTCTCTTATATGGATAAGAACTTTAGGGGTGTAGGTTTAGAGGTATTGAATCTCTCAGACAAATTCGTAGTGATATTGAAATCACCAATGAGGACCCAAAGGTCGGAAACAGAAGTACTTAGGTTTCCCATGTATTGCAGTTGACTAGGTTGATCATTCTTACAAGGGGTGCTATAAATACAACATGATCATTATTAACTATGGCATGGATTACTTTCCCAGAAGGATGAACTATATCGAGGGTGAAACCGTCCTTCCAAAGAAGGATAATGGCGCCTCCGGCTTGCCCAATATAAGGGACATAACAATTATTTGGTTTTATAAGAAATCTTGTTACACTTAAAATTATTTTATCGTCAATCTTAGTTTCTAAAAATAATATCAGGGGATTGAGCAAAATTCAAATGGAGCAAATCATCCCTAGATTCTTTGTGAAGAGGAGAGGGTAACAAGTACACCGCCAACTTTCTCGTTCGGCAACTTTTATGGAAAAAAACTAATATAATTGCAAGTAGACCAACTTAATGATCCTTGACAATATATATATAATCTCTATCTCTTCTCAATCAGAAAGTACAGACTACGGGGTCCCTGAACCTGATTGTTAAGGACAATACTTGGACGATCTAAAAAATCATATCCAAGATCAATCTAGTCGTATCCAAATAATCCAATTAGAATTCTGCCATGTAATTAAACTTGTTATGTATCTTTCAAAATAAGAATTCTACAAGAAACAAGTCTCGTAATCGATCACAATTAGATGGACGTATCTACCAAGATTAAATACGTACAACTTGCATAAATCCAATTATAAAGGTAAATAATATACAGCTTGAGAATTGCTTCAACCTAAGTGAAGTCTGATCATACCAATCTGCCTCTGAAATACAAGCTATTTGATTTCCCTTTAGATCAAAAATCAAGGATGGAAATCTGTTTGCAATAGACAAAGCTAGCAAACCTCATAAATTCGGAACACTTACACCCACTTAGACGAGAAACCTGAATTCTTTACCACCTCTCAAGAACAATCGTCAACTTATTAATTAAGAATAGTTTTCAGATGTCTATATTGAGGAATCACAAAGCCTGAGATGAAGAAAACTTTGCGATCATTATCTATCTTGCTCGAAAGAGATTACTAAAACCTCGATAACAAAAAAACAAGATCAGGATACAAGAACTATCAAGGTAAAGATAGTCGTACCTGGCTTCACGAATTCCCAAAGCGAAGTCTTTTAGACTTAATTATGTTTTTTAGAGGAAAACTAGGTTAATAGAGCAAGAATTTAGCTATCAACTAGGACATAGAAGTGTCAGGGATTGAATTTCCCAGTTTAAAGAGCCTCTCTATTTATAGATGTTCAAGACCAAAGGTTGCATAGAATTCAAGCTAAGGTAACTTGAGTTTCAAGCAAACAATTTCTATGTTTAGATGGAACTCTAATTAGGGTTTCAAGTAAGCATGTGAGGATTATTCTTGAAATCACATAAAAGAATATATACAGTGGTCCGGGTACGTGAACCATGTATAATGACTATTCTGGAAAACATGCCTATTGAAGTATAAGCGATTCAATGTTCATTTATACGCTTAAAAATTTAATCATGATACACATGCACAAGTGTTGTAGTGATCAATGATGTCTTAAAGGTGTTTATGAGAACCATATCAATGCTAAACATATTTAAAAAATAAGTCTTTAAATATCTGCTAAACTTTTACTGGGCCTGTTGGTGAAATGGTTCATGAACCGTATAGGCAGTTCACGAGTGAGGGTGCAACGGTTCGTGAACCAGATTCGTTAACCCTGCTCGGCTCGAGAACTCAGATGGACACGGTTCATGAAATGGGTTCACCAACTACTTAGCCTTTTACAGCAACATTAAAATTCAGATCACCACGGTTCGTGAGTCGGGTTCGTGAACTGTCCCCTTCTGAACTTATAGTACGCGAACTGGTTCGCCAACCTTCTTGTATTTCAAAAACTCGGGTATCTATGGTTTGCGAGATGGTTCACCAACCTACCCCGAGTCGATATATAAGAAGTTCTGAATTTATATCTTTTGATGTTTGAAACATTCCCAAATAATAAAATCGTTGCTTGGGCTATTATCAAATTGATCTACAAATTATTTCGAACTAATATTTAAAAGACGTGGGTACCCAAATATACCTCAATCTAAAACTTTTCCACCTATAAGTCCTTTCTACGAAAGTGGTTGTCTATGGACTGAGTCGAGACAATACAACTAATCGGTTCACACTTCGTGTGATCGTCTATGGATACGAGATCGAGACAATACGACAACAAGATAACTTGCATGATTGACTATGGATACAAGATCGAGACAATACAATAACGAAGTATGTTTACTTGATAAATGGTTCGGACTTAACCAAACACAATAGGATTACTATCAAGTAAATAGGAATTAACGTTTGTGTATTTTACTTCTAATTATAATAAAAACAATTATAATTTCGGAAATAGAAAAGTAAAAGACACAACAAGATTTTGTTAACGAGGAAACCGCAAATGCAGAAAAACCCCGGGACCTTGTCTAGAATTGAATACTCTCAGGACCGCTATACAAAATCTAAACCAACTTCGTATAGTTGAGACCAAGCAACTAAAAATATAGTTCACCTAGTTCCGTCTGTATCCCTGCGCCTCCAACTTGTTAATAAATCACGGACTTGGAATAATTCCTTTGGTTCGTATTCCAAACAGTAAAGGAACAACAAAGCTGTTCGGTAACAACTCTTTTCAATCAAGTGATATGAGTTCGACAAAAGGCTCTTCCGTTTATCCCAATAAACTCCTTTGTCAGGTCCTTAGATCTATCTTATCAACAATTACCAAAGTAATTGTAAAGATTTTGCAATCAATACTTTGAATCACAAAGAAACGTATTGATGCCGATCTACTCAACTAATCAATCAAATCTATCACAAAGATAAACCGATTATAATTGGATCCTTTTCCAGCCGAAACAAGTATTGTGCACACCAAAGATTATGAACCCAAATCAGAATTTTTCTTCGTCTTCTTAGATCTTCAATAAACACATGTACACAATAAACTTGAATCTCTTGTGATCAATCACACACAGAACGGAGTCTGTTAACAACGGATTATCACAAGACGTCTTTAGATCTACAAACAGTCTAAAGATCCCCGTCGAAACTTCGATCTAGTTTGAGTGAATCTTATATCAGAAGAGAAGATTCTCAAGCATAAACAAACTAGGTGCAATCAAAGTTCAACAACCGTTAGTCAATCAAATCAATCGAAAACTAATAATAAACCGCAATTATCTAGTTTCCCACCAATGGTACTAATAGAGCTTCTTAATCCCAAAGAAGTCTTTAAACCAAGCGAAGTAAGAGATTTCGCCTAATTAGGTTACTTTCCTCTCCGAACAAAGGCTCCACCAAAGAACAACACAACTAGGTAGTTTTGTCTGGCTCGAGGATTAGTTTGCTCAAAATGCAAACTTCAATATTTATAGACCAAGGAAGTTTGGACACCAAGGAATTTCCAAAACCGAAAATATTCTCAAGATATGCAATATATTTCCAAATTCGGTTTCCAAAATTCTGTCCAAATATTGACCGAAAATCTCATTAGAAAATCTCCAATTAGTAAATGCACATTACCAATTTTTGTTTTCTAAAGATATGCATTTTAATTACTCCTTTAGCTATTAAGGAATATCTTTGAACAATAAAAGATAAGCGTTACTGCACATGTTCAAAGTATGTCGAAATCTTAACTTAGTAAATCATCTTTCATATTTACTATCTTGGAATCGATTTTCCACACTTCCAAACAAGTTTAGAATTTTCCATGAATTATTTCTCCAATCCCTTCTCGGTCTCTCTCCTCTTGTCCATTGTTTACCAATTGTTGTTCTTCTCCCCTTTCGTCCCACGAATCTGATCTCCAAGTATGCACGCTTACTTTATCATAATCCACGCTTCTATTCGCTATCGGTTGAATTGGTGATTGAATTTGATTTTCTTCATTATTCCTTATGTTCATTCTTGAGGATTCTCCCATTTCATTTCTCCCTTCTCCAGCAAGTCTCTTACTCCTTCTAACAGTTGTTGGTTGCTCGGATGCATTTCTTCTTCTAGCCATTTCTTAATTTTGGTAAACTCAAGTTGAAAATTATATGAAATTCCTTCCCTACTACTCCAAATTCTTTCAAATCACGATGTCAATCCTTCCTTTCTCCCCTGTTTCTAGCGCCAATATGTAGTTGCAGGAAATCCTACACTACACCCCTCACAAGAATCCACACAACTAAGCCATTGAAGATGAACAACTATGATTTTTATTGATTAATTCCTTGAATGTTTACAAGATAAAATGGAAAAGAGCTAAAGAAATTACAATCACTACAAACTTTCTCTCTTTTAACGACTTGCCTAACACTCGGAAAAATATCCTTCACAACAGTCCTGCTCGACTCCTTATATAGGGTATTACACAATGGATGACAGCTAAGCTGTCCTTTATTTTCGGGAATGACTTGCGAAATATCGCAAGTGTACAAATATATAATCTCGCAACTCTCATAAATCTCGCTAGGTCTTCACATCTTTCTCGTGTTTTAGCTGTCGTCATTCATTGCGTCATTTATATTACTCATTTGCGACACTTTCGCAATGATGTCGTTTATTGATCTCGCGAAGTATTGATGTCGCGATATTCTGATCCTACAGTTGTGTCATTTACTTTTATTTTCCGCATTATAATTTTTTTATTATAATTAAAGTAAATCACACAAACGTTAATTCCTATTTACTTGATAAGCAATCCTATTGTTTTTGGTTAAGTCCGAACCTTTGTATCAAGTAAACATACTTCGTTGTTGTATTGTCTCGATCTCGTATCCATATACAATCACACAAAGTGTGAACCGATTAGTTGCATTGTCTCGACTCAGTCCATAGACAATCACTTTCGGAGAAAGGACTTATAGGTAGGAAAAGTTTTAGCTTGAAGTATATTTGGGTACCCTCGCCTTTTCACTTTGAGTATCTGCTAAATTCTACTGGGACCGTTGATGAAACGGTTTGTTAACCGTAAGACTAAAGTTCACGAGTCAGGGTTTTTTTATGAATGAAGATGGACAAAGTTCGCCAAATGGGTTTCCCAACCTTAAGCCTTTCATACCAACGCCCAAAATTCAGTTCACTACGGTTCGTGAACTATTCCTAACTGAACTTGCGGTTTGTGAACTCTTTGTCGTCATTCATTGCGTCATTTATATATTACTCATTTGAAGGCACTTCCCTTGGCCGATCTGTCGTTTATTGATCGCGAAGTATTGATGTCGGCGATATTAGTCTGATTGTATGTCATTTACTTTTATTTTTTAGCATTATAATTTTTTTATTATAATTAAACAAATCACCGCGTTAATTCTATTTACTTGATAACAATCCTATTATTTTTTTTGGTTGAAATCTGAACCTTTGCTTATCGAATCAAACATACACGTTCTCTTCATATTTATCTCTCGATCTGTGTCCCATATACAATCACACAAAGTGTGAACGATTAGTTGCATTGTCTAGAAGCTGGGGTCCGCAGACAGTAAGCTTCGGAGAAAGGACTTATAGGTAGGAAGAGTTTGTAACCAGAGTATATTTGGTACCCTCGCCTTTTCATACAGAGTATACCTTTAATTTCTCTCTGAGATGAATTAGGTAAGCCGTTTGTGCTTAAATGCAAGACTAAAGTTCTGGTGATTTTTTTATGGACAAAGAATGGACAAGTTGAATACAGTTTCAGCGCCGCCTTTCATACTGCCCAATTGAGTTCCAGCTACGGTTAAGTGTTCTTCCTAGCCAAACTGCGGTTTGTAGACTCACTACGGGAAAAGTCATCATTGGGAGTACCTTTGTGCGTTATGCGAAGCACTGACAGCGCTTTGCCTGTATTGTGTGGAGTGGGGTATTGTAGAAAGTCAAGCTTTTACAATGCCAGATATAAGTTAATAAAAATTGTGATGCTAGCAGGATTCTTGGTTCTCTGATATTTTCTGAAGTTGTATTTTCTTTGATTTTTTGAAAGCCTAACCACGACTACTGATTGTGTTACTTAGGAATATCTTGGACAACACAGTTTTGTATGGAAACATATGTAACAACAAATACTAAGTATTATAAGATAAGATTTACACACGTCTATTGTGCAGAAGGCATGGAACCTCTTGGACAACACATAGTTATGTTGCTAAAGGAGCTTTCGCACTTGATCTCCCGGGTTGTGTATGTTTAGAAGCTTTAAGGGAGAGACTGACATCTATTTGTGTGTGTAGATCACTACGCTCATTTACACTTCACTAGGAGTTGTACAGCAACCACTGAGACAACTCTTTACTTATGTTGCAAAATTTGTTTTACAAAGTTAACCGCAGGCAATTGAGTAGTAAGTGGCACCTTTAGCACAAACACTTGTTAAAGTTATGGTCTGTGATTATAGCGGTTAATGCACTTTGTTGGAGTTATGAAACCAGCCAATGTTCAGCCCATCCCATGTGTAAAGTGGAGTTTACCTGTAACACCACTCTTGCACAAAAAAATGACGTATGACTATCACTTGGGACAACCCGTCTCAGATAGCTATCTGAGCACCATATAACCAATATGAGTTCCTTCACTTCTTACTGGGTGAGATTTTGCAGCGGTTATATAGAACATGGAATATCTTAGAACAACACAGGTATGTTCCAGCAAAATGTGCCTATTCCACAATCTCATATAGATTGTGTAGTGTATAATCTACTTTGAACTGTATCATATATGTTCCACCAGGCCTCCACATACCTGACGCACTTGTTTATGTTTGTGAAGTGCTTGGAAGGAAACAACAACTAGAGCAAAGCACAGAGCATATAAGTGGCTCACGAAGATGAAGGGTTCAACCACGAGATTAAACCAGACCGAGTGTAACAGCAATTTCCATACCCCGCCTATGGCCTGAGCCAAAAGATACTAAAAGTAGCAGGTGGTGAAATTAGGTATTTGCTTCAAAAAGTTAGAGATACTCAAAGATTGGTTTAAGAAGTCTCTTTGAAGTAGGAGAGTTCCTATCACTTGGGCCATGTGACAAAAGTTTGAAGCAGGCATCACTGCAACATATTTAGAGAAACCATTACACGCTTACTTGTGGGCATGAGCATCCTCCTCACATAAGCGGCCTTCCCACCACACCCAATCTGTAGGCTCCAAGACCCATGTGGCATTCCATGTACGCCACCAGGTCTGTTTGAAGGCAATTTCAGCCTCGCCGCCTAACCCTCCCCTCATGTACCCGATTCAACGGCTTACGAGCTTGGAATCTCTTCCGGCAGCCCCGACCTCATTTGAGTACTTGCTAGCCCAGGGACTTAGGATTAGTAGGTAGCAGTTGGAGTCTCTTTCATTCAGGAGAACAATCCACGCTTCAGTGCTAGCCTCCGCAATTTATTCACTTTGGCCTTGGGAGTTGACTGCAGAGAGGGTGAGACTCCGGTCTGCGGCCTCCATGCAGGTTCCCTTTCCATGTGCATTCGAGGTGAATCAGCAGTGGTAGGTTTCTACAAGCCAAGGTTTGAATTCATCAGCAAAATGTAGAGACTAATGGAGCTGCAAGTTAAATTCTCACCTCCACGCGCACGGTAGATCATTCGGTTGCTACCATGAGTTCTGACACTCCTGTAATCATCAATTTATAGTGGGGATTTAAGGGCAATGATCACTCACGTCGTCGCTCCAAGCCAATTCCTTTAACTTTCTCCCTGTCAGTTTTTTCTGTGAAGGCCTTTGCAAGAATATCATCCCCATCCATGATCACCAGTCGACACCATAGCCCTTGTCTCTCATGGCTTTCTTAAGTTTCTCCTGACTTAAGTTGTACAAAACATCGATACTTTCGCATTTTTAGAAGCATCCCATTCCACAACCACACAAGGCAGGAGGAAGATTTCTTACCAGCACACAAACACCCCGAGGATTGGAATCTTTCCTTTCTGCGGCCCATCAATGCGTCCATTTCCATAAGACTAATTTTGCATCAGTCTCCTTGGTCGTGTTTGGTTCTTTGCATGAGCAAATAACTGTATCAATACATGACTAATCATATCGTACAATAGCACATGACATGATTGCTAAATTAAAGATGTGATACATCTTAAGAAGGAGACGATTGGGTTTTAAGATCCACCACATGTAAAAGCTCCTATTGCCTTGAAGGCAAGCAGATTGCACATTAACTTAAAACAAAGGCTGCATAAGAGAAGCTATACACATGTAGCTCGCTTCATGCGGTTTAAGCCAATCATTTGGGCCAAATCAAAACGCATCACCTCATTCATGCAGGAGTGCTTCTAACCTAAAATGAGAAAAGCAATAACAAAGCTGAGCAAAGGAGTTCATTCGGGGCATCCATATCTCCCAGTTGTTAAGTCAAATGGAATATTTAAGTACCGTGCCTTCATGCGGCCTTCTGAGAGAGAATCTAAGGCCCTAGAACCAAGTCACATACTCAAGTCACTCAGGTTAAATCATGTAGCTAGCTTGGCGGGGTGGTTCTAAAACCAAGTCTAGAATTGAGATTAAATTCTACAGCTACAAGGTGTTTGTGCAAGCGAAACAACATCAGAAAAGCATGCTCTCTCCATAACATACAACTTCCCGAGGCGCACACTCTCCCTAATCCACCCAAAGATGACTTAGCAGGATCAGGACTGGCGCATTGAGATGATATATAGCATAATTAATATAGTGTATACGCATTAAATAAGAAATCAATTAGAATTATACATCCATGCACCTTTTTGGGGTTGGCATGACAAGAGATTCTTCGGATAACTGCTCATACTTTTCCTTAGGAACCTAAGGTGTTTAAGTAGGGGTTTGTGTATAAGCATGCATGTAAGTAGGTGTTTGTAGCGCTCGGTTCGGTGATGCGGCTCCAGAACATTCCGTATGGATGTCGGAGATGCGCGCGCCAGTAGTTAAACCCAGTTGGCAATGCTTACCAATATCTTCATGTGAGGGCTCGGACTAACCGATTCTCACCGTGCGTATGACTCATGGGTTTCATGCCGCCATCAGCTATCACCAGTTGTGTTATGCTAGTGCATGCCACGAGATTTGCAGTGAAGTCCCAGATTAATAAATGATCCGTCATAAACAACTTCCCAATCCACGACCGGTTAACCGGCGAGAGATCAACCTCTCACGAAAATAACATAAGCATCTAAATGTTTGCAATTATAAATAATGTCACAATAACCAAACAACCGTAATTATATTTTTAACAACTCAAATGGAATTCCGTGGTGCGTACAAGGCCTCCTCAATCGCGCAGCCTTGTGTCGACTTATGGTATGTGGGGGTGGTGTGTTTGAGCCTTTTCTTGCATTGTTGATCTTTGACACGAAAAGAAAAATAGAGACATGTTTGTGAGACTTTAAAGTTTTCAATACAAATATAAAGTCATTCGTTATAATAGAAAAACTTTCAGAAATCAGCGGAGGTTACATGTTTCACAAATTCTTCCCATCTATTTGTAATGGTCTTAGATTAGCTTGATAGTTTCTCTTTCTTCCCGGGCAGTCAAGCATCAGACACCAATGACTTTCTTAGTATTTACTTCTCTAAGATAAGCTCATTTTTTGAAATAGCTAATCTTTACTTTCTGAGGCACATGGGTGATTCTTACAAATAAAAGTAAATAAATTGAATTAAGAATCGCTATATGATAAATAATTATTGACTAAACGAAAATAGATAAAGTTATGAATTCTGTTAGCATTACTATCTTCCACCTTGTTTTCTTTGGCAAGACAGGACAGTCTCCAATGTGAGAGTTACGGAAGGATTTCAGAACAGCGCTAGCACCTTGGCCGGTTGAGCAGATGGATCGCCAATCAGTACATTCATTAGTGTTGAAGGAAGGCCCCGGTCTCTTCGGCTCAAAAAATCATAACTTCAATCATTATGGGTTGCAGGCCCACACGTGGAATAACCTTTCTTTTCTTCACTTCTTCCTTCACCTTCCTGGGTACGGATATTTATGCCATTATCGATCTATTATCCCGTCATTTAAGTTTTCCTCTTCCTCTTGTTCTTCGTCTTCCTTCTTCCTCTTCTCTTCCTTTGCCCCATCTTGCAAATCTGCAAGCCGAGTCATTTGGATCCCTACAGTGAACATTCGGACATGGGCACATCTTTGTGTCGATTTAGGTTTACTTTCTTTTGGTGACTTGAATTTTGGTATCTCGCTTTATAGAGATTAGGAGAAGTAGGACTACGTGGTTCTTTGACTTTGCGGGTGGAGCACTTTGATTGGACATACCTTCTTCTTACATATTTTGCTTTATGTCTTTGTAGCTAGTAATGAGTATCAATTAAATGTTATCGTAAGCTTTAGAGTTGTTAAGGCAGCATCATGTTGAAAGTAACTTCTTGTATACAGTGAAGTTAAGCACACTTACAGGTAATTAGTTGCAGGATCCAGTAGTGATGACAGGTTTAGCACTTTAAATCTCGGCAGCGCTTACAGAGTCATTGAAATTGAGTTAGAGAAATTACGAGTTAGTTGCAGCAACACTTTGTCATGATGATAGCCTTACTTAGAATAATATTAGAAGATGGTTGGCATTATCGATTTAGGACTTGTTAACACATGATGCTTCGTGATGTTGCTTCATTTTTCATAAATATATCGCCAGCAGATTAAAATGAGAACTATATATATGAAATTTATTTACAACTGCAATTGAGATGACAAGTCTTAACCTTTGTACTTATGCTGCACTTATTGGCTTTTTCTTTCAACTACTGTATAGTCTTCATTATTGCGATTATGCCTTAAGCAATTAATTATCAATATGGCTCAAAGCTAACTTTTCGAAAACCATCATTTCATATCGGAGCATGAACTCTCTGTATTGCACATATCGTCGTCCCAGGACTCGAAAAGCAGCGTCGATTGCAATGATTTGAACATATACTCTTAAAAACAATGATGACACTTAAAGACATTGTCACAGTATTTATTAATAATATCCCTTAAAGAAAGATGAGTGTTGGGTGATAAAAGTGTTGGACCTTAAAGGTACTCATTATGGAGTATTCTGATAATATAAGAAAAGAAAAGTAGACAACAAGTCGGAGTTGATAATATTATTGACTTACCTCAAGGGTTGGTTTGTGCATCCTTATCATTTCAAATAGTCTATCATCAGCAAGAAAAAAATTAGTTGATTTGTGCATACTTATTATCAATCAAAAGCATGTTAAAAAATGGGTTGATTTGCATAAATGTTCATTTAGACGATAGCTATATCATGTTAAGTTATCTTGACCTAAAAAGAAGCTGTACAGAACATAATGACCTGCGCATAGTCAATTCCTAGAATCATCATAAAAATCACATCTATACAGAACAGCAATTGACAAACTAACGCCTTCAATATCCTATGAACAATCAAATCCTCTGGTCATTTCAAATACTAAATAAAACATGTGAATAAACTCAAACTCACTTGATTAGACTACCATGATTCTGAGTTGACACACTCTAGCAAGGAAAGGCACTGAGTTGATAATTATTGACACATACTTATTATCATTTTCAAATATGCCTGTCATCAATGACAAACATATTAAACATGCAAACCTCAAGTATACGAACATATTAAAATCAAATCAAGTGTAACTTTATGACAAAGAAAAATCTCTACAGAACATGCAAGCCTCATTAAATCATAAACAACTTCATGCTATTAGCAGTACTAGAACATAAACTATAAGGACAATCATCATATCATAAAGACCAAATACTAGAACATAGACTAAAACGAAAACTTCAAAAGACCAAGGTAAAGACCTAAAATCAAAATCACAAAAATTAAACGGGACCAATTTCTATTAATAAATAGAAACAAGAAAACTTAAGTTGCATGTTAAGACCTAATTCTGAGAGGAAAAAAACTACCCAAATTATTATAAATCACTAAAAGTGGAAAACTATAACAAAAGGTACTCTTGGATTTGATAGTATGAGAGATTCTTACCCCTTGGTGAGATCGTGATTGAGTTAGTGTCCTTTGAGTTTACTGTTTGAATAGATTGAGAGATTGCTTAAGGTTAGGGGTTTTTGATTGCATAGTTCTCTTATGAGAGATTAAAATTGAGATAATATTGCTTCTGAGACAAGTTTTCTGATTATAGGTTATCTTTTGAAGATTTAGAGATCGAGAGATTGTTGAGTTGCAGGGTGAGAGAGTTATTTTTCTTTTTTTTTGGTGAAGAGGGTTTTCGTTTTTTTGTAAAGAGTTCTTTCTGTTTTGGGGAAAATTTGGATGTCTTTAGAAATTTAGGCGCGTCTAAATTGTGTTTGAAAAATTGGAGAATATTCTGGAGGAAGGTACGTTGGTTAAGTGTGTCTGAAAATTCCCTCGATACGACACGTGACCAAAATTGGAGCTTTGGGGTAGGAGGGCCTGAATTACATGATTGGAGAAGAGAATAAAAGCATACGGATTAATAAAGAAACACAAACCAAAAGGCTTCCGTTAGATATTAGTTATTTTACCCCTCATTTTAGTCGTTAGATTAGAAAATTCCCAAAACAACCATAAACAAATTCATTGTTAGTGCAGGAAAGCATACGGATTGACAAGAAACGCAACTGGGAATTCTCGAAACCTTAAGCGAACCACGAATTCGTCAAGTTTGAGAAGGCGCGGCTGAGATGAAACAGCTACGAGGATCGCTATAAATCCCCGAGTGCAATGGAAACGATGAATCACACCATTTATTGGTAAGATTTGAACTTAGATAATAGGCTGAAACAGCCACAAACTATGGCAGGCAGGAAGTTGCGGGAGGGGGTTTAGGACTTCAAATCAAACATGATATAATACATAATCTAAATCAAATATAAATATGAGCGCAAGTGTCGATTAGACTTCAGTGATATATTGGCATACAAACTATGGTAAGAAACAAAGGAGGAGTGAGACTTAACTTCGTCACCAATACATAATCTAAATCAATAAATAGAAGCTAGAGTGTCGATTGAGACTTCAAATGTGATATAATGGCATGACTATATAGGCAGAAGCTCAGGAGGAGTTGGACTTCAAACTTCGACATAATTCATAATCTAATCAATAAATATGAAGCTAAAGTGTCGATTCGAACCCAAATGCTGGTATAATGGCATACAAACTATGAAGCCAAAAACTCAGGAGGAATTGGAACCCGAACTCAACATAATTCATATCTAAATCAGCCAATATGAAGCTAAATTATAGATTGAAACTTGGAAATGTGGTATATGTGACATACAGGCTACGAATCGAAAGTTGCGGGAGGTTGAACTTCAAACTCATCATGGCCACACATAATATAAATCCAATGAAAGCCATGAAGCTCGTGTCGATTCGGGCAGAATGTGATATAATGGCATACAAACTGCTGAGTAGGAAGCTCAGGAGGTTCGGACTTCAAACTCATCATGTCATAATCTAAATCAATAAATATATAAGCTCGTGTCGATTCGAACTTCAAATGTAGTGCTGCATGACACTGAAATATGACTGAGAAGTTGCGAAGGGTTGGACACAAACGCAAATATAATACCTGTAGTAAATCAATAAATATGAAGCTCGTCTGGAATTCGAACTTCAAATGTGATACTCAATAGCATGAACTATGAGCCCAGGAAGCTCACAGGAGGAGTTGGACTTCGAACTCATCATAATACATAATCTAAATCAATAAATGTGAAGCTCAGGTGCTCGAGTTCGGAACTTCAAATGTGATCTAGTAGCATGCAAACCATGGGCGAGAAGCTCGGGAGAGGAGTTGGGACTTCAAATTCAACGTAGTACACAATCTAAATCTATCATTCGTTTGCAGGCTTTACGAGGCTTCAGTATCCTCATAGAAGTTAAACAGTCTCACGGTTAGGATCAGCGGAGACATAGAAGGTCTCTCATGTTTGGACATTCTTCCTTCAGTTATCTGACTGGAGTTAGACACACTGCAGTCTCGTTGGGGATGGAGCTGGAGCCGAAATCTCGTAAATGTTGGGCATTATGGCCAAATCCTCATGTTGGGGATTTCTTCTAACACCTCATCGCCCTACAGTTCAGTTACACTCATGTTGGTGCCCAGTGTATCATCTGAGTTCGTCGCCTTCCATATCTAATTTGAGGATATTTTTGTTAATTTTCAGTTGCACCTAAAATCTGGATGTTTTGAACTACGGTTGCATTAAATTCTAAGTCATTTTTGTTTGAAAATTTTTATTTATATTTAATTGAGTTTGCATTCAACAAAATGAATTTTCGCGAACCCGGACACAAAGTGTTTTTTTTTTTTTTGATTAAATATTTACGCGAACGAAACTCCAAAATAGTTTTTGCAGAATGGAATTTTTTTTTAATAGACCGGAGAATTGGTGCAAAAGGGGAAAATTTTATCATATCCCCTGATGCGGTATTTCTTAAGAGTTGTATGAAAAATTTTATCCTTCTTCATCCCATTTCCATCCACTGGCAGTCAACAATTGTCTTTATTCCTGTGTTTCTTATTTTTTTTTTTTTTTTGAAAATGGTTTTATTTGATTTTATTGGCTTTAAAAAATAATTATTTTACTTACTATTTTTTTATTTTTTATACTGGTGTACATCTATTTTATTGGCAATGATTTCTCGACAAAGTGTTACATGTTAATTTCTGAATTTCCTTATAATAAATCCAGATTTTTAATATCACCATGGAGTAGCAACACTTCGTGACCATCCGTTCATTTATTCTTTAATAATTTCCTAATAATCTTTTCATCTACCTTCATGATTCTTCTTTTTTTTCTTTTTCCTCGATATCCATTCCTTTTGTAATTTCTTTATCTTTTTTTTCTCCCCTACATCGTCTTCAACGAGAGGAGCAGCTTCATCTCCCCCTCCCGACCCTTTTGGAAACTTCATCGTCTCCAAATGCATCACTAGCACAACTTGATCACCCAAACCCATAGCAGCTCCATCGTCTCTCAGCTTAGCTTCAACTCTGGTTATTGCAATCGTCTTGACTAGGTAGATGATCTCGCTTCACATCGTCATAACTCCATCATACCACATAGTTGAAGACTTACCACCTCATAGATATCTTAAAGGTGCTGTTAGGTACATCGATCTGTAACCAAAATCGAGTTTTTGAGGTCTTTTTATTTTTTGATTTTTGAACTCCTATTTTTTTTTTTTGCATTCTAAATTTGACATTGGTTTCTATTAGATAATTATATACCTCCTGTCCATAATACACTTCAATAGGTTTTTAGGATTGACTTGCAGACCTTTGAACTTAATTAGGATTAATTTCATTGTATTGTAATTTGAGAAAATCAATGGCGGATATATACGATATGGATTTGATTTTGAAATACACACTTTTACTTGTGTTTTATGTGAAAGTTTGAATGAAACTCGTATCTTTGCCTTGGGTACGCCGTCCACTTAAATTTGGACGTAATTAGGACCCATGTTAATTGATTTCAAGTTTCAAATCTCACTTAAAATTTGAATGGACAATGCCTCCTAATTTTGTGTTTATTTCTGCGGGGTTTTACGAGGTACGAGGTCGATTTTATTATTGGAGTAGTAAATCTGTACTTTCTCTTTCAAATATAAATACCTTGGCCTTCTTTAGTTGATTTGTCTTTGTAAACTTCCGGGAATCGCACATTCCTACTTATCATATGTTTGGTTTTGGGGTTCATGAGTTTGTATTTTATTTAGCATTTGCCTTTGTTTGCTGACTCGGGCCAGTAGTGTAGCCTAAATGTTAACATATGTTGGCTCGGATACCTTAATTAGCTTACATTCTCTAGTTGGCCACGCTCAGTAGCTAATTGGAAAACTCTGCTATTATTGTAGTTGGCACATCTTCTGCTCTAGTGTTGAATCTCTTTGGAACCTTATTATGTCGATTGTTGGCTTAAATTAGGTCCAATTTCTTGCATTTGAATAGTTAAGTTCATGATCGAGAGAGTTAGTGGTGCCAAGGCTGCCCATGCGGCACCAGTACGCTCTCTCTGCAACTATGATTAGCATTTATAACCAATCTACTGTTTGCTTTGGAATTGTTACGTAACAAAAAGAGGTCCTACTTCCTCTCAATGCTTCGAGAGTTTCTTCTTTTTTTGAAAAGGCTTCTGAGCACCTAAACTGTTTTATCTCAATATTTTGATGCTTGAGGTGTTAAATTCTCTCCATCATTTGGTTGATGGCATTGATAGGTTATTTTGCCCTTATATGATATCTTTAGAGTTGTTTTAATTGAGAGTAAATTGAGCGATAGTCTTGGAAATCTTTGAATTATTGCTGGTTGTTTAGTTCTGCAGACTTGCATGCTCTACGATTCTAAGAGCGTTATTGTTGTTGTTTTGTTACGTCACCTTGTATCCTTAATACGGCTCGGTTAACTCATTTTGATATGACCCCCGGCCTCCTTTTACGTAGGTATATGGGTAATACAGCAGTTAGTTTAATTACCCCAATTTTAATGTTAGTAGTCTCACTTTTTGGGCATTGGCTTTGTAATAGGTTATCTGACATCTTCTTAAGAGCGCGTGAAACATTTGAAATTTCTTGGGAACTCATCTCATGAAAAGTGGTATTTTTAGGCAGCGCCAAGGCATACTTGTACGGCACCACTAACTCTCGAGAGCTGTGGGGATTCACGGTTGCGACATTTTTGCGTGCACTTTTGACCGCCATTTACCAAACTTTCGAGAATCCAGTTTTCAAATGCATGAAAGGTGGACAAGTTTTAAATTGGGGACCCACAGCTCTTGATTAAACCTAAAGAATCCTGTGAACCACTGACATTAACATTTTGGTTTTGATATGTTTCTGCGGCATTTTCCACTGTGCTGCATGTACTTTTGGCATTCTATACTGCACTAGTACACATGACATATTACATCTAACTATTTAGATTTTGGTGAAAAATTATCCTACAAGGCTCAATTTTACAAGATCGGCATGTGCTTATAGGTGATATTCTTAACTCTGCCATGTTATTGCACTTCATGCTGAAAATTGCTCGTCCCAATTGTTGGGTAGGAATACTAATATTGATTCCTGAGATTAAGTGCTACTATCTTTGTGGATCTTCTGTCTAGTCTTGATACTAGATATATATAATTCCTGTAAATTCTTTGAAGCTCCCTAATTAGTGCAAGGAGTTAAAGTTAAACATCGCGTAATTGAGTGAGTAACCACATATAAATAAGGTCTTGTATAGATCTTGAAGAGCATTATTTACCCAGATTTTGTAATATCTTCTCAGGAGTTTTTGATGTGAGAATGTATATATACATAAAACTAATAGATGGCGTCTTATACTAGCTAAATATGCATATGGAATATGTATTCTCAATCCTATTTGTATATGTAAATATGTCTGATGTGTAACTCAGTTTGTAAGTTAAAAAAAAGTACAACTTATAGCTTATGATTGTTAATCCAATGTGTGTGCATGCATATCAACGTTATCATATTTTGATTGCGCCGGTACACCATTAATCTTTTATGGAAGAACCGAACATATTCAGCAGATTGATCATTACGAATGATGAATAGATTTAGGTTCATTGGCGAGGATTAATATATTGTTCAGCATAGTTATTAAATTCTTTACATTGGTTTTCCACCTCTGTATTATATTCCCAGGTAACTTAATTATTTAAAATGGACACTTATTGTAGGGTCAGTCTTCCATATCGAGAGGCCTTACGAAATTTCATAGATCTTGTTGAGAGGCAGAAACTTGAAATCCTTAGGGATTGATTATCCTTGTATTGGGTGTAAAAAACCTTGCTGTACACTTCCTCCAAACAAAGTGTATCTTCCACTTCTTTAAGAAGCAAGTGTGGATCTCACTTCTGTTGTTTGGAGTTTCACGGGATGAATGCTCACTTCTATTACACCAAGAGGGAGAAGCGAGAGGAGTTCATCGCGGTGTATGTAGATCGATGTTGGTGTGATGCACATAACTCGATCGGGACATGAAACAATGCAAGATGAGGGGGTTGGAAAGCGAGGTGGAAGAGGGGGACACCTTAGATTATATCCTAATTATAACACACACAAAATTATCCTCATTATTGGGTGTATAGGCACAAGGCATTAAATGGTTTATCTAGGAAATCTTGCAAGCGAACTTCTCAGACAATTGAGTTCCTTATTAGCGGTGTTGTCTTCGCTTGCTCAACATATGAAGTGAAGAAGGCTGCTTGAAATCTTATCATTTGGCTACGAGAAAATACATGCTTGTGTATGAATGATTGTTATGCATTTCGGAAGAAGACTTAGAAGATGCGAGAAGAATGTCCAGTGTCATTATTAAGAGTGGAAGGAAGACACACACATATAACATGGGCCGATGCTGACATGATAGACAGAAGGCCCAAAGAGGTATCTGGGTGAAGGTCCTTAGATGCTTCCCCATTGTCTGCAAGATTGAGGAGATTTTGTATCAATCAAATGGAAATTTGTGGTGATGATATGGCACGCGACAAACAAGGTAAAGATAGGAAGATGTAGTCATCGGTAGATTCTTTGGCTTGAAGCACATAGATACAATTTCCGGTTTACTTGAGTTAGTAATTTGCGTCGGGCTTCTTTGCTTGATAGTTTATTCATTTGGTATTTCCCGAGCCACGATTGTTGGCGGTGATAAGTGGTTTATAATTTCCTGTTCGTGTATCGGCGAAAACGCGCGAATTCTACGGCATATTTAGTTCGGGAAAAAACATAAGGTAAGGACATGATGTATACTTGCGATACTTGATTGATAGTCTAATTGCGTTGTGGGAGAGCGAGCGTGCGGTATAGCAGTTCGTTTACTAAAACAAATTTTAACTTGAGAAGGCATTATTAATGTGGACAATAAGCGATTTTCCACCATCATGGTAATCTATCTGGATATATGCGTATAAAGGGAAAGCTGACTTGCCCGCTTTGCGGTTAATACACTTTCAAAGCTGGTTGCCATTTAGTGTGCCACTTGACTTACTTGAATCATAGGAAATTTCTTCGTCATAATCATCCTCTTAATGGAAAAAAGACTGGTTTTAATGGAAGTTGAAAAGGAAAAGCCACAATCTATGCGGTCTTTTGCGGCGCGCTTTGAATGTCAGTGGCGTATTGTAGACTGACTTTGGGAAGGCGGAAGAGCGAGAAGGAGGGAGATATGAGAAAGAGGAAAGAAGAAGAAAAGAGTAAGGCGGAGTAGTATGTATAGGCACTAAGTGTAGGTAATTAAGTGTAGAAGCGGAAAGGGATGTTATTCTTTGATAAACTACTTAGGTGTGATGATAGGCGGAAGCGGGTGTTTAACAGAAGCGGTCGTGCTTGACACGCTTGCTTTGGAAGGTCGGGTTACCTTAAATTCCAAATTGTAGTAATAGTTTGTAACCCGAAATTGCTGCTGTTTATGTTCTCAACTTTTAAGTTTTCTAGGTGTTACTTTGAAATCATTTAGATTGTAATAAGTGGTCAAAATACTACCTTTCAAACACGAAACTTATTCTTGGTAGCATATTAACTTTGTTGGTGCTCAAATGATTGATATGTCCCCTTGACTTGTTCTTCCATGTCTATGTATTATTATATTGCGTAAGAGTATCTGCACATATTGAGATGTAGACTACAGTTAATTTGCTCTTATTGGTTGTGATCTAGGCGTTAGGAAATGTATCTTTGGTTTTATTAGTGGATGTTATCATTTTTGTTTTCTTCATGTCTTAACTTGTTGATTTTGAAATGTATATTTCTAAAGAATGAAGTAGCATAGAATATAGCTATATGCCCAGAGAGAAGGCCAAGTATGGTGGCACATCTTGTCTTTGCAACTGCTGGCACTTCCTTTGTAGATTTTTATTTGCTATAATTCTGCAATATTAGGATTTTTTTCCATATTCTAGTTTATTACTACGACACAATATTGATATTATGCATCTGAGAAAAAATGTTTGCGAAATATCATTGATACTTGTATTGAATAAATTCCCAACAAAGGCAGTCTAAAATCATGATGATAAAAGTATGGGAATAAGACCAGGTACATCAACGAGATAAATGGCAAAGCGATCCTTCCACCAGCACCATATTGCTTAAATGACAAGGAAAGGCTATATTTTATAATAGGATGAGAAATTTGGGAGTTCCATATGGGTACTAATTGCGATCTTGAAAGCCTTTCTCACAGAAGATGGTTGTAGGTGTTCTTAAGGCTCATGATTACCATGTTCTTATGCAGCAAATATTACCGTTGCTTTGCAGACTTTACCTATGCAGGGCCAAGGGGCGATTTTGAGGTTATGTTCTTATTTTCACGAGGAAATATTCAAAGACGGTCGATCTCAATTAGTAGAACTTGAAGTAAAGTTACTGAGACTTTTGTATATTGAGTACTTCCCTCCGATCATTTTTTGATGTAATGTGCATGACAATTCACCCCCTGGCTGAGAAATCTGCGATTATATGGACACAATAATTCGTTGGATGTATCCATTTGAAGGTATGCGATTTAATTTATATTAGTTACTTTTGTTATTTTTATTTCATGTAGAAAGTTATGCCTTTGTAGCTTAGGAATGCTGGTATTTAATTCATTGGTATTATTGCATCTTAGCGACTATCTAGGTATATGAAGATGTTGAAGAATATATAAGAGATTATGCACAGCTTTGAAGCTTGTATAGTAAGTGTTATCTTGGAATGGAGTATGTTAGGTATTTTGATGTTAAGTAGGCCAACTGGGCTGAAACGGGATCGGTAAAATGGCGTGGCCAGGCATGATAAAATGGTTCCACCGCAATGACACGTCACTCTTTCTACAAAAGTCCAAGTGCGTATGGATAGTGAAGTTAAGATGGCTCCTGAGATGTGCTTTTTAGCGAAATTGACCCATATGGCAGTGGGATTCCTTGTTCATTATTAAAAATGAGTGTGATTTAATACTTCATTTTTATTTACTTTATCTTAGAATGCATATGGGCCGAGTTAAAATCTGGTGTTGGGAGGGCATTGGGAATAACTGTCCATACGATCAGCGCATTTGCGATTGGTTTTCAACAAAGGTATGTTGATCGGAGTCTTGATCGGATTATGCGGCTTAGTATAGTTCCAAACACTTGGACGACTTCTTTGCTCACCGGAAGCGCCGTCGTGTGATTACTGTTTGATTAATCACTTGGGACAATCCATGTTGAGCATATCCTTTATAAATCTACTTCTCGTATAGAGAAAATTTAGTTATGTTACATGTCACGAAGTTATACATTTGGCAGGTTAGGGTGATTAGACAGGGTATCGTGCTCAGACACGGTGCAAGATGGATTGTCATATGGTAGTTAAAGCTAGTATCATATAAGGCTTGCAGTAGTAGGTCTGGAGTTTGTCTGAGAGGATGTTAAGAGAGTCACATGCAGTGGAGTTTAGTTGGTCCCAGCAACCTTAGTTGCGGTTGATCGAGGAAACAAGTGGGTTCTACGGTGTTTTTAGAAGAAATTCTATTGTTAATTCTGATCATATGTTTCAAATTCCAATATTCAAATAACAAATCACACGGTTTTGGAGTAAGGTAGAGATGGCTACATTAGTCGATTTAAAGCTGACATAAGAGTCAATCTTTATGTGATCATTCATTTAGCAACACAAGCGCGACAAGTTTTCTATTCTCGAGTCAAATACCACATCTAGCGTGTGATGGTGGAGCCACCACCTAGGGGTTTCCATGAATTAGAATACAATGAAAAGCATGACACAAATTGCAGCAGGTGGATACTTCAACTCCTTGCTTTCCCAATTGGATGGCGAGGCGAGAGCTACTTAAGAAAGAAGATGGTAAGATATATCATAGCGAGTTCAAAAAGCAAAGAAGAACAAAAGAAGAAGAAACAAAGTTCACAGTTAAGTGGGTATAATGATGTATTGTTTTCTTGTCATTAGATTTCTTGTCTTAGTCGTTCAACATTGTATTTTATTTACTAACACTATGATATTGTTCTTACTGAGAATAGGCAGTTCTTGACTCCATTTGGGTGTAATTTTATAAATGCTAACTTTTTACCTTTATAATGTTTATTCTGATAAACACCCATTTCAACTGCCAATGTAAATGATATATCATTTTCATTACTGGTCTCAACAGGATAAAGGAGGAGAGAAAAATGGACATGTAAAATTTATTATGATTGCTATAATGGCCCACTTAAAATGCCAGACCTGTTTGCATATTTACTCTACATCTTCAGCATGACCATTATATGTATGCTCTCCTTAAAACTTATAAGCTCTGGTATTATGCACTTTCCTGGTGCCGAAACTTATGTGTAGTTTCATTAGGTGTTGATTTTCAGTTGAGTGGTCTTATACCTGTGATTACGTTATTGAGAATGGACAATTTTTTGGCATTATTCATTGTTTCAATTCATTAATTATAATAATATTTTGCTTATACTGATACATCTTGACTCTTAGCATAATCAATACTTTTTCTGTATATCATTAGGAATCATTGAAAAGGCGATTCACAATTTTAGTTATATATGGTTTTGGAAGGCGAGATTACATTTAAAGCTGAACCATCTTTGGTGAAGATTGCATGTGATTGTTTCACAGAGGAAGGCTCCCCACAGCGCTGTTTTGCCGGCTCTAGTCAGGCTGAGCATTACATTTTGTTTGTATATATAGAGGAGGTTGTGTGCAGGTCAGTATCAAAGAACCATAAACTTGGCCAGACACCTTGATAGTGTAGCATGGTTAGTTGTGTAGATTTCCGCAAAGGTTCGGGATGAATCCCAAACCTGTTTTTCCAACGTATATATTTTTACTTCAACAGCAACTTATTAGTGTTGTCTGGGTTTATTTAAAAAATAAAAGAAAACATAACTTGTGAACTTAAAGGATGGTTGGCCAATTTACTGACTGTGCGGTGGGTTCATGTTAGATCTCCTCTAGCATGTTTTCATTATATATTTTGTGTTCTTCCACAACCATGCCAGGGATTGTCATAGGCTAAGTCATACCTTATAAAACAGAGTTATTGCCATGTGCAATCCATGACTCTTTTCTTAAAAAATTATAGATTTTTTTCTTATAGAGACCCCTTAGTGCTAAATTATTTATTGGCTGTAGTGATGATATCACGACAACTCTTACGTC